>JASDAP010000488.1:130939-188439 GCA_031216635.1 Dissostichus eleginoides
ATATTATTTCAGATATCTGGATGACATCTGGGGCGTGTGGTCTCACTCAAAGGAGGATTTTGATGTATTTGTTATCACTCTGAATAACCACAACAGATCCATCTCACTAAAATCCATCACCAGCTGCACCTCAGTGGATTTTCTGGACACCACCACATTCAAAGGAATCGACTTCCATAAAACACACAAATTGGATGTTAAAGTATTTTTTAAAGAGACAGACACCCACGCCTTGCTCCACAGAACAAGCCACCATCCCAAGCACACTTATGCAGGGTTGGTTAAATCACAGCTTTTGAGGTTCCATAGAATATGCAGTAACAGAGATGATTTCAAAATGGCCACCAAAACGCTTTTTGGAGCATTGACCTCTAGAGGGTATAGCCGTTCCTTTCTAAGAACATGCTTTAGAACGTTTCAACAGACGAAACCCGTTTTGGTCTCCTCCAAATTGCCTTTCATCACGACTTATTCCCAGTCAGCTGTTAGGCTAGTCAGAGTCATCAAATCTAACTTTCAAAACATTGTAGGAAAAACGGACATTTTACAAGACCACAGTATAATTGCAGCGTTTAGGAAAAACAGGAACCTGCAGTCGTACTTGGTCAAAGCAAAGATACAACCCATGTCGACTCCAAATCCAGGGCTCACGGGGAATTTTTTCAGCACCAGATCTGGTTGCGCAGCAAATACAATAACAATGTTTATAAAACACAGGATCTGGGCAGCCTACAATCCAAAAACTGTGTATACCTTATTACATGTAAACATTGTGGTCTACAGTATGTGGGTGAAACTGGTAACACAATTTCTATACGGTTCACACAACATAAATATAACATTTTGAAAAGAAAAAACACACTTACTCCATTAGTTACTCACTTCCTGCTCCATGGATGGCAATCCGTTCAAGCAGCAGTCCTGGAGTCAGACTCCAGATGGTCTGTGGCTCAGAGACGTAGATGTGAGAGGCTATGGATAGCCAGATTCGACACAGTGTATCCCAGGGGCCTGAATGAGAGATGAACATGCCTTGATGTGTGACAACGATGGAGAGTGCAATCGATCCTGCCACTGTTTCACGGTGACAGGATTCAAAATCTCTAACACCTAACCCTGCTAAATTCCATCACATAACCTTGATTTTCAATAAACTTCCTCCATGTCATAATATCAGTAGGACTCAATAATTGACTCTCAGATACCGCACCCTCATCAACCCTTACACAGTTTAAAGCATGTGGGAAACAGAGCACTCTCTGCTTATATAATGTGTAATATTCAACTTTTTCTATGACCTTCATTCGTATGGAGCTCAGATTAGCACAGGTTAGTTAGGATATTTTTCCAAATATTCAACACATATTTACTATATTTTAACATAAATTCCTGAGACCTCTGATTCTTAAACATATGAGGAAAGTGATGAAACACGGACAGATCCGTATTTCATTTCCAGAGGAAAATGATCAGAATCAGAATACCTTTATTGGTCCCACTGAGGGGACATGTACATTGTAGCAGCAAAAGTAAAGAGACAAAAAGATAAAACCGTATTCCGTACGGAAGTAGATCTATTCCCTTTATTCCCCTTCCACTGATACATTTTCATTAAATGTGACCTCATTTATTGTGATCTCAGCTTAGAGAGTTCTCCACTTTTTATCCCCAAAAACTATTTAATAGGATAATTAAAAATTGTGAAAAAATGAATCAACATTTACTCTCCAGATGTATAACGTTTAACCTGTTAAGCCCTGAGCCTGTTTTTCAGGTCTCAGGCTCGAAAATGACATTCACAGAACAAATGACTATATCTTCACTTCTAAAAGGGGTAAATTAATAATCTTTTTCTCAAAGCAATGATAAACCTGTGAGTTGGATGTAAAAAAGTCAGAATCAATATAGATGTTTTTATTTTAAAGTAAATTCAGATTAAACATAGTAAAACAAAAAATGATAGTGTCCGTCCAAAAAATAACCCATTACTTATAGTGAAAACCAGCCTTGAATGATGGGATAGTAGACTAAAAGCTTTAGGAATCCAAACTATAACATATAATAAGTACCCTGTATCAAGATTGATGCAAAACAAGTGACATTTGACCTTTTTAGAGAGGTTTAGAAAAATCATTTGGGTGGAAATGGGTGTATTTGCCGTTTCTCTGGAACCCATTAGTCGATTTTGATGATTGACATCTCTTTTGAACCGTTAGAGCCAATAGAATCGAAGGGGAATTTCCACATACACACACACATTACCATTGAGAAATGAGAGCTATGCGCACGCAGTTTGCCCAAAGCGAAACCTATCTTATGCTCTCAAATCTGAAAACTGAAAACTAGGTTTATTGCTGATGGATTATCAGAAATCATTCCAAAGTGACACAGACACATTGGATTAACCTATGGATTAACTTCAGCAGCATTTTTATCGTTTTAATGCCATTGAAGACAACTTTTGATCAGAAAACAACAAAGCTAAGACATATTGCCATGTTGGCTACCTAATGCTACGTGGTGTGATGTCTTTGTTAGCTTCTCATGTCGCGAGTTTGGATCGGTCAGTAATGATACTAATACTCGTCGAATCTGTGCAATCTCAGCTTGCTAATCGATATCTTGTTTGTGCAGATACGATAAGTAATAAGAGTATTTTAACGTGAGTTCTGTGCTAAGTGTGTTAGCATTTTTTCGCTCAGGGCTCATTCAGAGCCTTTGTTATTACCCTTATGTTTCGTTTTGCTAAAAATGGTTAATATTGTCTGATAGCTGAGTTTCTTCCCGTTAAGGGTAGGACACATTAGCCTGTTAAGCCCCAAGCCTGTTTTGCAATTCTCAGGCTCGAAAATGACATTCCCAGAACAAATGACCATATCTTCCCTTCTAAAAGGGATAAATTAATAATCTTTTTTCTCAAAGCAATGATAAACCTGTGAGTTGGATGTAAAAAAGTCAGAATCAATATAGATTTGTTTTATTTTAAAGTAAATTCAGATTGAACATAGTCAAAAAATTAAATTATAGTGTCCCTCCAAAAATAAACCATTACTTATAGTGAAAACCAGCCTTGAATGATGGTAAGGTAGACTGAAAGCTTTAGGAATCCAAACTATAACATATAATAAGTACCCTGTATCAAGATTGATGCAAAACAAGTAACGTTTGACCTTTTTAGAGAGGTTTAGCAAAATAAACTCCACCTCTGGGGTTCACCTCTGGGGTCATTTGGGTGGAAATGGGTGTATTAAAAAAAAAGGAAAAATACCCAAAAAGATGCTGAAAAAGAAATTTTAGTGACAGATAAATAAAATAAAACAATGTGGTCCTGCTTTCCGTTGTGTTTTAAAGATGTTTCTTCATGTGTGGAACATTTATGATGTTCTATCTGCATTGTTTCTGAAGCTGCAGTACATTTCTCCTGATGGAAGAGGTTTGGGACCTGTAGAGTAAATGTGTATTTAGTCACATAATAAAAACCAGGAAAGGGCGGCATGTATTACTCAGATATAAAGTCCTGGTTCTTTGTATAATAAAATAACGAAGTTCCTTTTGTTTCCTCTGTGTTTGTTTCATGTTCATCAGTCGGAGTCTCTGAACACCAGGTCCTTCGCACTGCCGGCGGTTCGCAGCGTTTCCTCGCCGTCCTTCTTCCTCGTCTTCCTCGGCTTGATGTTCAGACTCTGGGAGCGCAGCGTCGGGTACATCCTGTCCTCCAGACGCTCCTCCACCTCTCCGATGTTACTCTCCTCCACTTCTGTTTGTCCTCCGGGTTCTGTTGGGCGGATCTACAGATGACCGTGCTGCTGAAGAACTTCCTATTGGAGGAGCTGCTGAGGGTGGGGAGGACAGATACTGCGTGACGTTTGACCTCTCCAGGGGGAAGGACACCGAACCCCCCGGGTTTTCTCCGGAGGGTCAGGGCTGATGGGGGGTTGGGGTCGGGGAGGCAGGGGGAGATCAGGATGTTAACGTTGGACAGAGACCGAGTCCTCTCTCTGGAAGCCCCCACCTCCAGAGTCCACCCTGAAACAGGATGCACAGGTTAGCATGTGTTAGTACTGTTAGCACAGGTTAGCATGTGTTAGCACAGGTTAAACACTTAGCAAATATAAGTGCAGGTGTACAAACTGTTTCTCTCAGAGATAATCTAAGTTATTTTCTCATACCTTTGAACGATTTTATCATAAATTGAGACTTTAATTGCAGAAAAACCCACATTCATCATTGATCATGAATCTGTGTTTTTTTTTAGTGCAGATATTCTCTTTAATCTCAGAACATCCAAGTTTTTCCCTGTTTTTAGCAGTTTTTGTTTGAATTTTATGACTTTAATCCTGTTAACCAAGATACTTCAGTGTTAGCTTCCTGGTTCTTGTCAGTCAATCAATAAATCAATCAATGTTTATTTATCTAGCCCAATATCACAAATGTTACATTTGTCTCAGTGGACTTCACAGTTTGAACAGAAAAAATAAACCCCCACCTCTCAGGGGTCTGGCTCGTCTCTCTGGGCTCAGTTGGAAGCTCTCGTCGCCCCCCTCAACGTCCCCGGCCCTGAAGAGGTCCTTCCCCACCTCTGTGTCCCCGGAGAGGTCCTTCCCCAGCTCTGGGTATCCAGAGAGGGCCTTCCCCACCTCTGTGTCCCCGGAGAGGCCCTTCCCCATCTCTGTGTCCCCAGAGACGCCCTTCCCCAGCTCTGTGTCCCCGGAGAGGCCCTTCCCATCCTCCTCCCCCAGAGGCCCTTCCCCAGCTCTGTGTCCCCGGAGAGGCCCTTCCCCTCCTCCGTCTCCCCGAAGAGGCCCTTCCCCATCTCTGTGTCCCCGGAGAGGCCCTTCCCCTCCTCCGTCTCCCCGAAGAGGCCCTTCCCCAGCTCTGTGTCCCCGGAGAGGCCCTTCCCCCCTCCGTCTCCCCGGAGAGGCCCTTCCCCTCCTCCGTCTCCCCGGAGAGGCCCTTCCCAAGCTCCGTGTCCGCGGAGAGGCCCTTCCCCAGCTCTGTGTCCCCGAAGAGGCCCCTCCCCCCTCTGTGTCCCCGGAGAGGCCCTTCCCCATATCTGTGTCCCCGGAGAGGCCCTTCCCCATCTCTGTGTCCTCGGAGAGGCCCTTCCACCCCTCTGGGGACCCAGGGCCCCGGTCCTCCAGCTCCAGCTGGTAGCGGTACAAGCTGTACCCGTCGCTGCTGTTCATGCTGCCGTGGCGCAGCAGGCCCGGGCCCTCGCAGAGGGAGGAGCCCCGGCTGCGGACCAGCTCGGCCCGGTCAAGACCCCCCAGCCGCTCCAGAGCACTCAGCATCCGGGAGGAAAACTCCTCCAGCTGAGTCAGCCGGAGGTCCACGGTCTGCAGGGACGCCTTCATCGAGTGCTCCCGCTCGTTCACCTCCTCCAGACGCATGGACATGTTCTCCACCCTGCCACACATGATAGAAGTCTGTAAGTATACTAATAGAGTTTATATATATATACATAAATATATATATGTGGTGGGGTACCTCTCTGAGGTGACTCTGATCCTCTCGTTGTTGGACGACTGTTTCTCGTCCTCCTTCTCTCTGAAGTACTCCTCCACACATTGCTCCTCAAACTCATGCAGACTCTTCAGCTCCTCCGCACTCAGCACCAGCTCTGAAATACATATAAATATATAACAATATATTTATTTAAAATGTTAGAAGAGGATAGATGAACATTTATCTCTAATTTAACATCTGACAGATATTCCTGTATATGTTTGTTATCAGCATATGTTATAAGTCAAGGCTCTTACAGAGGCATATACTGTTTATATGTTGTAATTAAATAAGACATCAGATATTAATCTTTAACTCAGGGCTCTTACGGAGGTGTATATATATGTTGTTATTAAAAATAAGACATTAGATATTAATCTAATATGCTCTAACCAAGGAGTATATATATGTTATTAAAAATAGATAATTAGATATTAATCTTTAACTCAGGGCTCTTACGGAGGCGCCTCTCGCCGTCATCGCGCTCGCCGTCGGTCCGGCGCCGGCAGCGGCAGCAGAGTCTGCGCAGCATGATGTAAATGTGTGGGAAGACGATGAGGGGGGGGGGCAGGATGGGCCGATCGTGGAAGGTCATGATCAGCTGATAGCGCTGGAACTTCCACACCTGGTTAGAGATGGACTTCACCTCGAAGAACGTGTTACTGCGGAGAGGAAGAGGAGGACACCAGGTCAACTTTCTGCTAACATGTAAACAAAACCTTGAGCTAATGTTCCAACTTAGCCTTGTGCTAACGTGTAAACAAAGCCTCGTTTTTACTTTACCATGCTTTGACACATAGCCTATAGATATCATATGGAGTTCAAACTTAGCCACGTGTTAATATTTTAAACATTTTTTTTAACATTTTGATTTCAAAACTAAATCTTGTGCTATGGTTCAAAACTAGCTTTGTGCTTAAGATCAAACTAAGCCTTGTGCTAGTGGTTGAACTTGAAAAAGTTATTGGTCGAGAGGTAAGAAGATTTCCCCTCAAGTCTTAAATTAAATGCAGATTAATGTAAATATTAACTTGGAAATAACATTTTATTTTGTAGAGGTGTTGATCTGGGGTCAGTGTGTTTCCTGGTCTGGGGTCAGTGTGTTTCCTGGTCTGGGGTCAGTGTGTTTCCTGATCTGGGGTCAGTGTGTTTCCTGGTCTGGGGTCAGTGTGTTTCCTGATCTGGGGTCAGTGTGTTTCCTGGTCTGGGGTCATTGTGTGCTGTGTGTATTATATGTATTTAACACTGACTTGAAGACGGCAATGAGCAGGTTGACCAGCAGGATGTTAGCCACCAGCAGGTAGCAGGCCATGAGGGCGGGGGTGAGCCCGGCGCCGGGGATACAGGGGGGAGCTTCTTCCCGTCTTCATCGTACAAGTTGTCTCCACACGGAGCTAAACCCAAACACAGCATTATTATATGTGCACTATCTATATCTATATCACCTGTGCAGGTAATCTGCTTTCAGGAAACGTTCACAATAAAACAACTCAACTAGACAAACTTGTGGGCTTTTATTTTGAAAGAGAAGAAGATAGTGAGCTGAAGTTCACTGTAAATTATGTCTGAGTCACTTACGGTTGATTTCCATCGCATACACTGTCCATCAACAGTCAAAGGGAAACAGAAAAGAGGCAGAAAATTAATTACAGTTATAATAAGCCATAAATTGGACAGCAGAGGACCAATCAGCACAGTGGGGACATTTCTGTGGAAAATGGGTGGGGATAGAGGTTGAGGACACAGGTTAAGGACTCAGGTTATGGGTAGAGGTTAAGGACCCAGGTTAAGGACCAAGGTTAAGGACAGGGGTTAAGGATAGACGTTAAGGACAGAGGTTAAAGATAGAGGTTAAGGACACAGGTTAAGGACAGGGGTTAAGGACAGAAGATAAGGACAGATGTTAAGGACCCAGGTTAAGGAGAGAGGTTAAGAACAGAGGTTAATGATAGAGGTTAAGGACATAGGTTAAGGATAGAGGTTAAGGACCCAGGTTAAGGAGAGAGGTTAAGGATAGAGGTTAAGGACATAGGTTATAGATAGAGGTTAAGGATAGAGGTTAAGGATAGAGGGTGAAGACACAGGTTAAGGACACAGGTTAAGGATAGAGGTTAAGGATATAGGTTAAGGATAGAGGGTGAAGACACAGGTAAGGACACAGGTTAAGGACACAGGTTGAGGATAGAGGTTAAGGATATAGGTTCAGGATAGAGTGGTGAAGAAACAGGTTAAGGACACAGGTTAAGGATAGAGGTTAAGGATATAGGTTAAGGATAGAGTTTAAGGATAGGGTGAAGACACAGGTTAAGGACACAGGTTAAGCACCCAGTTAAGGACATAGGTTAAGGATAGAGGTTAAGGATAGAGGGTGAAGTAACAGGTTAAGGACACAGGTTAAGCACACAGGTTAGGAATAGAGGTTAAGGACACAGGTTAAGGATAGAGGTTAAGGACAGTGAGGATGGACATTTTGCAGTCTTACTATGAACTCTAGTCTTACGGTCTATGGAGTCTGCAAACACCTCTCCGTAGATCATCCAGTAAGGCATGTAGAAGATGTTGCGGGCCAACCTCCAGGTGGGCTCCTCGTCCGGGTGAAGGATTGCCTGCTTTGCCACGCCAAAGCTCATCAGGACCACCAGCATGATGACCACGAAGTACAGCATGTCGATCATCTGTTATAAACACCAGGACCACCAGCATGAGGACCAGCAAGTACAGCATGTCGATCATCTGTTATAAACACCAGGACCACCAGCATGAGGACCAGCAAGTACAGCATGTCGATCATCTGTTATAAACATCAGGACCACCAGCATGAGGACCACCAAGTACAGCATGTTGATCATCTGTTATAAACACCAGGATCACCAGTCTGAGGACACCAAGTACAGCATGTCCATAAACATCAGGACCACCAGCCTGAGGACCAACATGTACAGCATGTATATTATAAATATCAGGATCACCAGCAGGAGGACCACCAAGTACAGCATCATCTATTTTTTGTGCATTGACATGTAAAGTCAAAGCAGACGCGAGGAGACGCACGAACGAACTCGCTACAACGGTAGCGTAGCCTGATCGATCCGATCTCCTTTCAGAATTCATCTTTAAAGTGTTTTGCTCGGTACGACCTGGAATAGCCAAAGCATCAATATCAGTATCGAGTTATTTCAACATAATTTTGATGCGTTTATTAAAGTTAAATCGAGGTAAAATATGATCATTTTGTTGTCGTTGTGGTCAATAATTCATTAAAAGCTTTCTGTTCAACGCTCTGGCCGTAGCATGGCAGCCAATTTGAGACTTGGGCATACAGGGTCCAACCTGGTCTAAATGCCTTTTGCTTCATTAGAGTCCCGGCCTTAGGACTTTAACCGGTCAATGATGAGTCATAGTTATAGCGCCACCTGCTGTTGACAGGAAGCTTTATTTTAATGGATTTCATTAACAGTTACATTTAGGAGTGCCGTACCATCTTCCCGATCATCATGACGTAGGGCCCCAGGTACTTGTTGACGCCGAAGATGTCGAGGACTCGGATGTACCAGAAGATGATGTCCACGCAGTAGATGACGCGTCCGTAGCCCATGGAGGGTTCACTCTGCAGCCGCAGGAGGAGACCCAGCAGGAACACGGCGATGGCCGCCATGTCCGTGATGTTCCAGTAATCCTCCATCCAAACGTTGATCTTCTGCTTCAGCTTCCCGGGCTCCGACATCAGGATCTGAGGTGGGGTTCAGTACATGTATACACTATCAGTATTTTTCCTAAGCCCCACCTCCACCTCACCCCACCTTTCAGCCACTCCCACCTCATCAGCTCACCTGTGCTCCCAGCTGCAGCTCATCTGCAATCAAGCCAGTGTTTAAAAGGACCCACCGTGACATGTGTTACAGGACATTTAACTGTTCTGGAAAGTTCCTTATACAGCTTTAGCATTGTTTTTATCTCTTGAAATCCCTAAGTGACACACCCTGAACAGTCTGGTGGGTCATGGGCCAGGTCATGTGATTTAGTGTTCCCATAACAACAGGTCCAAGATGTCCATGTGCCAGACTAACACATGTGACAGAACTAGCTACATTTCAGAAGCTTGTTTTTTGTTGCTAAATGTAAAATTCAAGCCATTTAAGAATTAAAATGCTTACATAACATGTCCTTTATTACATTTAACCTGTTGTGGAAACATTTATTGATCAGCTTTATATGAAACAAATGAGATAAACATCGCTGTGAAACTGATGTCACATCGGTACTTTAACCTTAAACTTTCAAAGTACATCTGGATTGACACATATGTCACGATTAGAAATATGATAATGATCTGCTCAGTTAATTTAGCTGATTCAATTATATTTAGTTAATATATTCTTTATTCCTCAATTCAAAGAATGTTCAAACAAATTTAAATAAAAAAATCATCCTCATTAATTAAGTTATAAGAGTTATTTTACCATTGAAGTGTAGCCAATGTGACATAAATGTCACTTTTCAGATATTTGACACTAGGGGGGGTTACTTGTCAGAAATGTGTTCTATGTAGTCTATTTAGTGTAAATTATGTTCCCCTTAATTTTCCCAAAAGTAGAAATGGGTCCGGGTTCTTATGGATTAAGCCTCTCATGCAAGACTCTTCCGGACTTTGTTCCAGATTGACTTCCCGTTGCCGACCCTGCCTTCCTCTCCTGAATCCCCGGTGAGCCCACCAGCTGGTGGAGTTACCTCCTTGTTTCCTGATCCTCTGCCAGGCCCAGACCAACACTCTGCCAGTTCCTTACTGGTTTTTCAGACTTTCTGTGCACATTACCTGCTCTGTACAAGCTGAGTTTCAAACACTCCTCGTTACTCACTTCTTCTTACTCGTTATACAGATACAGTCTTCTAGTGTCACTGCAACGCCCACCGTAATCTCCTCTTTAGGCTTCAGGGGTGCTTACCTGTCGGACCTTCTCCAGGCCCAGCGTGATGATGTAGGAGATGACGATCCATTCCTGCAGGGACGGCCAGCGCTCCATCTTCACCAGAATGATGTAGTTATACAGAGCCAGGTACACCAGGTAGGAGAGCTGCAACGAGAGTATTATAATTATTATAATTAATAATGTATCATTGTTATTATTATTTCTATTTGTATTATTGTCGATATTATTATTATTAGGGTCTGAGACCTGAGGTCGGCGAAGACCCTATTGAAATCGCTCGCGCAGTTATGAAATAACGTACAGGAAGTCGGCCATTTTGAATTTGGTGTCGGAAAAACGCGATTTATCGCGTTTTTTGTCCTCCGCACTTTAACGAACTCCTCCTAGGGACTTTATCTGTACGACTCCGAATTTGTCGGGTAGCGTCTCGAGACATGGGCGATCAAACGCTATGACGGAACTCTTTTTCTTTCGCACGGCGTAGCCGTGATTTGGCGCCAAAGTTCGCGTTCGCTCGATGCTAGAACACGATGATGTCATAATTCAAACTGACATGCTCAGAACGCCACCAAACTTCACATGATGGTTAACACTCTGGCCCTGAACAGCTCTACGTCAAGTCTGATGTTACTTAATATAGCGTTACCATGGCAATGTATCCCTCGCCATAAAACACGGTGTCGCTGTAACTCCAATGGACACGGTCCCATTGTCTCCCAATCTTCACTTTTATATCACCAGTCCATGCCTAAACAGCTCTACGTGAATTCTGAGATCTCACCGTATGCCGTTTCCATGGCAACGCATCCCTCGCCAAAAAACACGATTTTGTGGTAACTCAATGGAAAATGGTCCAAACGGCACCAGATTTCATATGATGGGTGATGGTCAGGCCCTCAACAGCTCTAAGTCCATTATGGGGTGTCATCATATGCCGTTTCCATGGCGACAGATCCCTCGCCATGTAACACGGTGTCGCTGTTACTCCTATGAAAATGGTCCAAACAGCACCAGACTTCAGACTATCATTAATGGTCTGGCCCTCAACAGCTCTACGGCAATTATGGGATGTCATCATATGCCGTTTCCATGGCAACGCATCCCTCGCCATAAAACACAATGTTGTCTTAACTCAATGGAAAATGGTCCAAACAGCACCAGACTTCAGACTATGATTAATGGTCCGGCCCTCAACAGCTCTACGCCAATTATGGGATGTCGTCATATGCCGTTTCCATGGCAACGCATCCCTCGCTATAAAACACAATGTTGTCTTAACTCAATGGAAAATGTTCCAAACGGCACCAGACTTCAGATGATAGTAAATGGTCCGGCCCTCACACCTCAAAATTCAAATTCCGTTGCCATGGTGAAAGATCACTTGCCACAAACACAATGTTTAATATTAGGATTCGGGAAAAGGTAGGACCCAAATGCAGACTACAAAAAAAGGTAAAAGGTCTAGAAACAAAAGGCGAGCTTTATTTTAAAAGCTGTTGAACACAAAAACATGGCATGAAAAACACAGGTAGCACAAGGTAACAATAGCACCAAAACTGACCGTCACCAACATGGAGAGAGACAGGAAAGACAAACAATGAACCGACAGGGGAACACAGGGAAAGACAAGACTAAATACAGGAAGGGATAATCACGAGACGAGAAACAGCCGGGCAGGGGAGGAGAAACACAAGGGCAACAGGTGAACACAATCAGACAATCAGACACACCAGGGAAACTAACGACAGGGAGGAAAACACGGTGGTCTCGGGCGGACGGCCCGGGGGCAAGGCAGAGGAACAGGAGGTGGTCTCGGGCGGACGGCCCGGGGGCAAGGCAGAGGACCAGGAAAGAGTCTCGGGCGGACGGCCCGGTGGCAAGGCAGAGAAGCGGCTAAGGCCGCGGTGGGCATAGTCAGGGAGCCGGGCACAAGGAAGGACCGGGTTCGTGGCCGACTGGGCCACTGGCGGAATAGGAACCAGCGTTGTCTGGGCAGGACCCCTGGACGGGACATGGGCTGGTGTCAGTGGGACCCTGGATGGAGCAAGAGCTGGTGTCGACGGGACCTCCAACATGACAGGACATGGTGTTGGCAGGAACGCCGGTGGAGCAGGTGTCGGCGGGACCCCCAACAGGACAGGATCAGGTGTTGGCAGGAAATCCGGTGGAACCCCCAACGAAACAGGACATGGAGTTGGCAGGACCCTCAGCGGAACCCCCAACGACACAGGACAAGGAGTTGGCAGGACCCCCAACGATACTGGACGTGGAGTCGGCAGGACCCTCAGCGGAACTCCCGACGCCACAGGACATGGAGTCGGCAGGACCCCCGGCAGAACAGTAGTCGGCGGGACCTCCCACGGCACAGGACATAGGGTTGGCAGGACCCCCGGCAGAAGAGTAGTCGGCGGGACCTCCCACGGCACAGGACATAGGGTTGGCAGGACCCCCGGCAGAAGAGTAGTCGGCGGGACCTCCAACGGCACAGGACATAGGGTTGGCAGGACCCCTGGCAGAAGAGTAGTCGGCGGGGCCTCCCACGGCACAGGACATAGGGTTGGCAGGACCCCCGGCAGAAGAGTAGTCGGCGGGGCCCCCAACGGGACAGGACATGGAGTTGGCAGGACCCCCAGCGGAACCTCCAATGGACCAGGATATTGGGTAGGGACTTGAGAGGGGACTCGAGAGGTGACTTGAAAGGGGACTTGAGACGGAACTCGAGAGGAAACTCGAGAGGGAACTCGAGAGGAGACTTGAGAGGTGACTTGAGAGGGAACTCGAGAGGGAACTTGAGAGGTGACTTGAGAGGTGACTCGAGAAGGGACTTGAGAAGGGACTTGGAAAGGGACTCGAGAGGGGACTTGAGAGGAGACTCGAGAAGGGACTTGAGAAGGGACTTGGAAAGGGACTCGAGAAGGGACTCGAGAAGGGACATGGAAAGGGACTCGAGAGGGGACTTGAGAGGAGACTCGAGAAGGGACTTGAGAGGGAACTCGAGAGGGAACATGGAAAGGGACTCGAGAGGGGACTTGAGAGGAGACTCGAGAAGGGACTTGAGAAGGGACTTGGAAAGGGACTCGAGAAGGGACTCGAGAAGGGACATGGAAAGGGACTCGAGAGGGGACTTGAGAGGAGACTCGAGAAGGGACTTGAGAGGGAACTCGAGAGGGAACATGGAAAGGGACTCGAGAGGGGACTTGAGAGGAGACTCGAGAAGGGACTTGAGAGGGAACTCGAGAGGGAACTTGAGAGGGAACTCGAGAGGGACTTGAAAGGGGACTCGAGAGGGACTTGAAAGGGGACTCGAGAGGGAACTCGAGAGGTGACTCGAGAGGGAACTTGAGAGGTGACTTGAGAGGGGACTCGAGAGGGAACTTGAGAGGGAACACGAGAAGGGACTTGAGAAGGGGCTTGAGAGAGGACTTGAGAGGGCGGGACCCCCGACTGTGAAGGAGCTTGAGTCGGCAGGACCCCTGATGAAGAAGGGACTTGAGTCGGCCGGTATGCCGCCAGGACACGAGGGGTTGGCGTCGGCCGGAGAGCCAACAGGAGACGAGGAGCTGGAGTCGGCCGGTACGCCGACAGGAGACGAGGTGCTGGAGTCGGCCGGTACGCCGACAGGACACGGGGAGCTGGCGTCGGCCGGAGAGCCAACAGGTGACGAGGAGCCGGAGTCGGGACCATGGCTTCTGGGTCCGGTACTTGAGCGGATCCATGGCTGCTGGGGCCAGGACTGAGGCTGGAACCATGGCTGGGTGGGCCGGTTCTGGAGCCGGAACCATGGCCGCTGGGGCCGAAACTGGGGCCGGAACCATGGCTGCTGGGGCCGGAACTGGGGCCGGAACCATGGCTGCTGGGGCCGGAACAGAGGCCTGGATCATGGCTGTGTGGACCGGTTCTGGAGCCGGAACCATGGCTGCTGGGGCCGAAACTGGGGCCGGAACCATGGCTACTGGGGCCGAAACTGAGGCCGGAACCATGGCTACTGGGGCCGAAACTGAGGCCGGAACCATGGCTGCTGGGGCCGGTACTGGAGCCGGAACCGCTGGAGCACGGGCTGGAATCCTGGCCTTGCATCTTCCAGAAACCTTCCGGAGGATCCGCGGACCTCCCAAGGCCAGGCCATACCCCAGGAAAGGGTTAGAGGCTTGAGACAAGTTTTCAGGACTACTTGTAAAAAGTTGTAGCCACTCAGGCAACAAGCTCCTGAGCCAGGGCTTGCGAGCAACCTCCTGGCGTGCCTCCTTCAAAGCAGCCTCTCTAACCCGCCTAGATGAGGCGTCATACCAGGTATAAAAAATGTACTCCAGAGAGTACCCAAGACGTTCCGCCTGTAGAGCCAACCAATCAGAATCTGCTGGGTCCAAATTTGGTCGGTTCATTCTGTCAGGATTCGGGAAAAGGTAGGACCCAAATGCAGACTACAAAAAAAAGGTAAAAGGTCTAGAAACAAAAGGCGAGCTTTATTTTAAAAGCTGTTGACACAAAACATGGCATGAAAAACACAGGTAGCACAAGGTAACAATAGCACCAAAACTGACCGTCACCAACATGGAGGGAGACAGGAAAGACAAACAATGAACCGACAGGGAACACAGGGAAAGACAAGACTAATACAGAGAGGGGTAATCACGAGACGAGAAACAGCCGGGCAGGGGAGGAGAAACACAAGGGCAACAGGTGAACACAATCAGACAATCAGACACACCAGGGAAACTAACGACAGGGAGGAAAACACAGGGAGAAGGACCAGACAAGAGACAGGGAGAACACACAGGGAGAAGGACCAGAAAAGAGACAGGGAGAACACACAGGGAGAAGGACCAGACAAGAGACAGGGAGGAAAACACAGGGAGAAGGACCAGACAAGAGACAGGAGGAACACACAGGGAGAAGGACCAGACAAGAGACAGGGAGGAAAACACAGGGAGAAGGACCAGACAAGAGACAGGGAGGAAAACACAGGGAGAAGGACCAGACAAGAGACAGGGAGGAAACACAGGGAGAAGGACCAGACAAGAGACAGGGAGGAAACACAGGGAGAAGGACCAGACAAGAGACAGGGAGGAACACACAGGGAGAAGGACCAGACAAGAGACAGTCAGGAAAACACAGGGAGACGGACCAGACAAGAGACAGGGAGGAAAACACAGGGAGAAGGACCAGACAAGAGACAGGGAGGAAAACACAGGGAGAAGGACCAGACAAGAGACAGGGAGGAAAACACAGGGAGAAGGACCAGACAAGAGACAGGGAGGAAACACACAGGGAGAAGGACCAGACAAGAGACAGGGAGGAAACACAGGGAGAAGGACCAGACAAGAGACAGGGAGGAACACACAGGGAGAAGGACCAGACAAGAGACAGGGAGGAAAACACAGGGAGAAGGACAAGACAAGAGACAGGGAGGAAAACACAGGGAGAAGGACAAGACAAGAGACAGGGAGAACAGAACAGGGAGAAGGACCAGACAAGAGACAGGGAGGAACACACAGGGAGAAGGACCAGACAAGAGACAGGGAGGAAAACACAGGGAGAAGGACCAGACAAGAGACAGGGAGGAACACACAGGGAGAAGGACCAGACAAGAGACAGGGAGGAACACACAGGGAGAAGGACCAGACAAGAGACAGGAGGAACACACAGGAGAAGGCCAGACAAGAGACAGGGAGGAACACACAGGGAGAAGGACCAGACAAGAGACAGGGAGGAACACACAGGGAGAAGGACCAGACAAGAGACAGGGAGGAACACACAGGGAGAAGGACCAGACAAGAGACAGGGAGGAACACACAGGGAGAAGGACCAGACAAGAGACAGGGAGGACAGAACAGCAAAATAAACCCCAAAACTTAACACACAAAACTCAAATCAAGACAATGATACTGCTGTAACTCCTAAATACATTGTCCGATCGGCCTGAAACTTCCCACGTTTGCCAACGGCCGAGTCCTCGAGACATCTGCCTGACGTCGACGTGCGGACAACAGCCTGCGGAGCGTCGAAGACCCGTTCAACGCTGCTTGCAGCTTTAATTTTGATTGAATTTGAATGTTTTCATTCATCTTTTTTGTCTTTTTCTTGACGATCCTGGACCTGAAACAGTTTTCAGGTCTTGAACATTCGTACTCTTTATAAAAACCAGGAGAGACAAAGTGTCTGAACTCTTAAAGAAAATGACAGATAATAATTCAGAGATTATAATATCTATACCGTGTTGAACCAGAATTTGGTGAAGGGAGCGTTGTAGAACTCATAGATCTTCTTCCCGATGGGAGTCTTCCTCTTCTTCTTCTGGTCTTCCTCCTCATCTCCTTTCTTTGACGTGGCGTCCACGTTGGAGGCGGCGTCCTGAAACACAAACTCAAACTGCTGCACTCTGATATGAAAGTTAATTATCAATCTGAAGTGTTGGTACCTTGCTGGATTTGTCGTCGTCTTTGTTTTTGCCCTCGTCGTTCTCTCTGGACGAATGAAAGGAAGATTCTTCTCCAAGACGAAACTTCATGAGGAGGATTAGAGGCGGGAAGACCAGCCCTAAGATCACCTGCAGACAAAAACTAGATCAATATAATATTAAAATACTTTATCCGCCAAACCAAGGTCAGCCTGGTGGCGTGCGCGTTACCTCCAGGCTGTTGCTCTTGCCCATCCTCAGGCAGCCCATCCACATGTCGGTGAGCAGCATCTGGCTGCAGGTGTGGGCGATGAAGTCTCGGTGTTTGGCAGCGACGGCGAGCTTCAGACACGTGGAGTTACTCCAGTTCTTCAGCTCGTAGGTCAGCAGCTTCATGGCCACCTGCTCGTCGTGTTTGTACGACTGATCCAGCAGCTCGTAGGCCAGCTGCCCGAATTCCCTGCACACAGAAAGCAGGAAGTCATGAAAACACACTTCCTGTTTGTGTGGTCACAAAACACCAGGGTTGCATTCTCATTGTGAGTTAAGCTCAGGAAGGTTCCTGACAGAGTGACCTGAAGTCTGTGATTTGCAGCCATGATAAGATCTGATTCTCTAGATGAGAGGAAAGGAGCTTCAATTTCTCCATGTTCACATCCTTTAGGAAACACTGGACCAACCTTTATGACCTCCTTTAGGAAACACTGGACCCTCCTTTATCACCTCCTTTAGGAAACACTGGACCAACCTTTATGACCTCCTTTAGGAAACACTGGACCCTCCTTTATCACCTCCTTTAGGAAACAATGGACCCTCCTTTATCACCTCCTTTAGGAAACACTGGACCTTCCTTTATCACCTCCTTTAGGAAACACTGGACCTTCCTTTATCACCTCCTTTAGGAAACACTGGGCCCTCCTTTATCACCTCCTTTAGGAAACACTGGACCCTCCTTTATCACCTCCTTTAGGAAACACTGGACCTTCCTTTATCACCTCCTTTAGGAAACACTGGGCCCTCCTTTATCACCTCCTTTAGGAAACACTGGACCTTCCTTTATCACCTCCTTTATCACCTAACTCACTTGGAGTGGTTCTCCAGGTCCTGGAAGGTGTATAATAACTCACTTGGAGTCGTTCTCCAGGTCCTGGAAGGTGTATAATAACTCACTTGGAGTTGTTCTCCAGGTCCTGGAAGATGTCGTCCACCAGCTCGCTCTGAGACGACTCGTGGGCCATGGCCTTGTACAGCTTGCAGGCCACCAGAGCTTTGGCCATGGCCTCCTCGCCGCGCTGCCACAGGAACAGCGCCATCTTCTGGCGCTTCATGAGCACGGCCCACACCATCAGCTCGTGGAACGGGTACTGGAACCGGCTGAGCTCCGGGTCGTCCACGTCGATGTCCACCTCTTCCTCCTTCTTCTTGTTCTTCTTCCCTTTGCCCTTTGCTCGTGGCTCGTCGTCCTGCGAGACAACATGTCAGAGTCCAGAGCAACATGAAACAGAACCAGGGGGTACAGAACCAGTACAGAACCAGGGAGCACAGAACCAGGGAGAACCAGGGGGCACAGAACCAGGGAGTAAAGAACCAGGGAGCACAGAACCAGGGAGAACCAGGGAGCACAGAACAAGGGAGCAAAGAACCAGGGAGAACAGAACCAGGGAGTAAAGAACCAGGGAGAAAAGAACCAGTACAGAACTAGGGAGTACAGAACCAGGGAGCACAGAATCAGGGAGCACAGAACCAGGGAGTAAAGAACCAGGGAGCACAGAACCAGGGAGCACAGAACCAGGGAGTAAAGAACCACAGAACCAGGAAGTACCAACCTCCATCCCGAGGAGCTTCAGAGCTTTAGGCTGCAAGATAACCGACAGGAGAGAAATACATCAGAACTTCATCCAGAACCATCAAAACTATCAGCACTTCATTCAGAACCACCAGAACCATCAGCACTTCATCCAGAACCATCAGCACTTCATTCAGAACCACCAGAACCATCAGCACTTCATCCAGAACCATCAGCACTTCATTCAGAACAATTAGAACCACAACGACTATCAGCACTTCCTTCAGAACCATCAGAACTTCAACCAGAATAATTGGAAACATCAGCATTTCTTCCAGAACCATTAGAAACATCAACACTTCATCCAGAAACATCAGAACCATCAGAACCATCAGTCAGAACCATTGAAACTCTTTCAGTTTTGAGGTGGATTTGCTCACCCTCTTCAGGCCGTACAGGTTGTTGTAAAGAGTCCTGAAGCTCTTCCTGGTGTAGTTGCAGCGGTACGCCCCCCCCATCAGCAGCTCCAGAACCAAGCCGATGTCAATCAGGGTGATCTGGTAGTCCGGGGGCAGGTTCCCCTGAACAGCACGTGGTGTAATACACATAGAATGTCTTTACTTATTAAGAACCAATCAGGTTTCTGGTTACTGTATTTGTTCATATGAAGAACGGTTGTAAGCAGGAAACACCAAACTGACCTTCTTCACGTCTCGCACCACAAAGTGCAGTGTATTCGCCGGACCCAGCTTCTGCAGAAATGAACATACTAACACATGAACACATGAACATACTAAAACATGAACATACTAACACATGAACATACTAAAACATGAACACATGAACATACTAAAACATGAACATACTAAAACATGAACACATGAACATACTAACACATGAACATACTAAAACATGAACACATGAACATACTAAAACATGAACACATGAACATACTAAAACATGAACATACTAACACATGAACACATGAACATACTAACACATGAACACATGAACATACTAACACATGAACATACTAACACATGAACATACTAAAACATGAACATACTAAAACATGAACATACTAACACATGAACATACTAACACATGAACATACTAACACATGAACACATGAACATACTAACACATGAACACATGAACATACTAACACATGAACATACTAACACATGAACATACTAACACATGAACATACTAACACATGAACATACTAACACATGAACATACTAACACATGAACATACTAACACATGAAAACATGAACATACTAAAACATGAACACATGAACACATGAACATACTAAAACATGAACATACTAAAACATGAACATACTAACACATGAACATACTAACACATGAACATACTAACACATGAACACATGAACATACTAACACATGAACACATGAACATACTAACACATGAACATACTAACACATGAACATACTAACACATGAACATACTAACACATGAAAACATGAACATACTAACACATGAACACATGAACATACTAACACATGAACATACTAACACATGAACACATGAACATACTAAAACATGTACATACTAACACATGAACATACTAAAACATGTACATACTAACACATGAACATACTAACACATGAACATACTAACACATGAAAACATGAACATACTAACACATGAACATACTAACACATGAAAACATGAACATACTAAAACATGAACACATGAACATACTAACACATGAACATACTAACACATGAACACATGAACATACTAACACATGAACATACTAAAACATGAACATACTAAAACATGAACACATGAACATACTAACACATGAACACATGAACATACTAACACATGAACATACTAACACATGAACACATGAACATACTAAAACATGAACATACTAAAACATGAACATACTAAAACATGAACACATGAACATACTAACACATGAACATACTAACACATGAACATACTAAAACATGTACATACTAACACATGAACATACTAACACATGAACATACTAACACATGAAAACATGAACATACTAACACATGAACATACTAACACATGAAAACATGAACATACTAAAACATGAACACATGAACATACTAACACATGAACATACTAAAACATGAACATACTAAAACATGAACATACTAACACATGAACATACTAACACATGAACATACTAACACATGAACATACTAACACATGAACATACTAACACATGAACATACTAAAACATGAACATACTAACACATGAACATACTAACACATGAACATACTAACACATGAACATACTAACACATGAACACATGAACATACTAAAACATGAACATACTAAAACATGAACATACTAACACATGAACATACTAAAACATGAACATACTAACACATGAACACATGAACACATGAACATACTAAAACATGAACATACTAACACATGAACACATGAACACATGAACATACTAACACATGAACATACTAAAACATGAACACATGAACATACTAACACATGAACATACTAAAACATGAACATACTAAAACATGAACATACTAACACATGAACATACTAACACATGAACACATGAACACATGAACATACTAAAACATGAACATACTAACACATGAACATACTAACACATGAACATACTAAAACATGAACATACTAAAACATGAACACATGAACATACTAAAACATGAACATACTAACACATGAACATACTAACACATGAACATACTAAAACATGAACACATGAACATACTAACACATGAACACATGAACACATGAACATACTAAAACATGAACATACTAAAACATGAACACATGAACATACTAAAACATGAACATACTAAAACATGAACACATGAACATACTAACACATGAACATACTAAAACATGAACATACTAACACATGAACATATAAAAACATGAACATATAAAAACATGAACATACTAACACATGAACACATGAACATGTTACCCTGTTTCCCTATATATGAACTTATGAACACATGCATTTATGAACACATGAATTTATGAACACATCAACATTGTAACACTCTTGTGATGTGGCGCTGAGAGGACTATGTCACAATTTTACATGAATATTATATGTATTATTATATTTATTGTTATTATTGTTATTATTATTGTTATTGTTAATATAATGCAGCTCTCTTTTATTCTCAGTCCCGTGAGTAGTTTTAAGAGCTTTTGCTCAGAGTGATGCAGAGATTAGAGATGAAGGATATTAATCTGCACCAGAATAAAAGTGACAAACGCTCAAAGCTTTCGTCTTTTCTCCTCTCAGATATAATATAATATATAATATAATGATTTATTTTAGTAAAAACACATGTTAAATATACATTTACTACAGTAGTGACTCAAATTCATCGTGAAGTCAGCAATGTTTTTATTTGAACGTCTCATAATTCTAGTTTAATCCCCGGGACCGGTGTTAATAATGTTTATTATATGTTTTGTTTATGTTTATATATTAATACTGATATATAAAGATGCGTGTGTCAGTGGCGAACCCTGTCTATCACAACTGGACCTTCTGTAGACACACACACAAAGGCCCTGACCGCTCACCACTGGTGTTTGTACATGTTTATATTTTAATTCTGATATAAAGGTGTTTGTGTTTGTAAACATATTAATACTGTATATAAAGGTGTGTGTGTGACCGTGTTGTAGAGCTCCTCCAGGCGGGGGATGGTGAGGAAGTGATGGATGTTCACTCCGTTCTCGATCAGCAGCTTCACGAAGTCCACCCGGTCCAGAACCAGAGCATCCATCATGGCCTGCTCCAGAGAGTTCACCTGCAGGAAGTACTATAGTGAGTTCTGTTTCAGACTGACCTGGGACCAGCTCCTAGTTCTGCTGCTATAGACTGAAGACTCTCCTCTTATAGTGAGGGCTGGTTCAGACTGACCTGGGACCAGCTGCTAGTTCTGCTGCTATAGACTGAAGACTCTCCTCCTATAGTGAGGGTTCAGACTGACCTGGGACCAGCTCCTAGTTCTGCTGCTATAGACTCAAGACTCTCCTCTTATAGTGAGGGCTGGATCAGACTGACCTGGGACCAGCTGCTAGTTCTGCTGCAATAGACTGAAGACTCTCCTCTTATAGTGAGGGCTGGTTCAGACTGACCTGGGATCAGCTGCTAGTTCTGCTGCTATAGGCTGAAGACTCTCCTCTTATAGTGAAGGCTGGTTCAGACTGACCTGGAACCAGCTGCTTGTTCTGCTGCTATAGACTGAAGACTCTTGTCCTATAGTGAGGGTTCAGACTGACCTGGGACCAGCTCCTAGTTCTGCTGCTATAGACTGAAGACTCTCCTCTTATAGTGAGGGCTGGTTCAGACTGACCTGGGATCAGCTGCTAGTTCTGCTGCAATGGACTGAAGACTCTCCTCCTATAGTGAGGGCTGGTTCAGACTGACCTGGGATCAGCTGCTAGTTCTGCTGCTATAGACTGAAGACTCTCCTCTTATAGTGAGGGTTCAGACTGACCTGGGACCAGCTCCAAGTTCTGCTGCTATAGGCTGAAGACTCTCCTATAAAGCTTATAGTGAGGGTAATAATAATAATAATAATAAAAATAATAATCTCACCCAGTTGAGCATCTCCAGTTTCCTCGGATCCGTTTCCTCCGGCGGCTCCGGTTTGGTTTTTCCTCCTTTTCCTTTCTTCCCGCGGGCTTTACCCTTCCACCCACCTCCCCCTCCCCCCCCCCCTCCTGCTCGTTGGGCCCCTGGACTCTTCGGCCGCTCATTGGCTGAGGGCCTCACCGGCTGCAGACCAACACACACTTTACAGATCTATACCACACAGATCTATGATCTAACAGATCTATTATCAAACAGATCTATATCTCAAAGATCTATATCTCTAAAATCTATAATCTAACGGTTCTTTATCTCTAAGATCAATAATCTAAAGGATCTATACCTCACAGATCCATATCTTACATATCTATATCTAATATATCTATAATCTAACAGATCTATATTTAACATATCTATAATATAACAGATCTATATCTCTAAAATCTATACTCTGACGGATCTATATCTCAAAGATCTATAATCTTACAGATCTATATACCACCTGATCTATATCTGTTAAATCTATAATCTAACAGATATATGTCTAACAGATATATATCTCTATGATCTAAGATCTATGACCCTAACCCTAACCATGATCTATATTCCAAAATATTTTACAGATCTATACGACACATATCTATAATCTTACAGATCTATAATCTAACAGATCTGGACCCAATAGATCTGCACTCTAATAGATCCGGACCCATAGATCTGCACTCTAATAGATCCAGACCCAATAGATTTGCACTCACGGGCCAGTGGTGTCCGTAGACGAATATCTGAGTGCGGGCGATGTCCACTCTGTTCCAGGCTAGAGCCAGACTCAGCTGATCAGAGGCCGAGGCGTTAGTCCCTACACACACACACACACACACACACACACACACACACACACACACACACACATGTGTAAACACTCCACAAACTTTAATTACATTTCATTTAGCTGAGGCTTTTATCCAAAGCGACTTGCAATAAGTGCATTCGATCAAGAAGGTACAAACTTGAAGAAAACAGAATCATTTAAGAACATCAGGTTTCATAGAGCCAAAACATTTCAAGTGCTACTCAACTGGCTTTAGATAAGCCAGTCCTTTCTTAGTATATAAGTGCTTAGTTAGTATATAAGTGCTTAGTTAGTCTGTAAGTGCTTTGTTAGTATATAAGTGCTTGTTAGTATATAAGTGCTTTGTTAGTATATAAGTGCTTTGTTAGTATATAAGTGCTTAGTTAGTATATAAGTGCTTTTTTAGTATGTAAGTGCTTAGTTAGTATGTAAGTGCTTAGTTAGTATATAAGTGCTTAGTTAGTATATAAGTGCTTTGTTAGTATGTAAGTGCTTTGTTAGTATGTAAGTGCTTTGTTAGTATGTAAGTGCTTTGTTAGTATATAAGTGCTTAGTTAGTATGTAAGTGCTTAGTTAGTATATAAGTGCTTAGTTAGTATATAAGTGCTTAGTTAGTATGTAAGTGCTTAGTTAGTATGTAAGTGCTTAGTTAGTATTTAAGTGCTTTGTTAGTATATAAGTGCTTTGTTAGTATATAAGTGCTTTGTTAGTATATAAGTGCTTTTTATTTAGTTTTTTCTGTTTTGTTTAATGAGGGTTTTTCTTTATATTTTGATCAGTGAGTCACCTTTGAGCAGAGCCGTCAGGATGGACATCTCGATGTCCTGCTGTCCCTCTGAGCCCATCCTGAACACCGTGATCTACACACACACACACACACACACACACACACATTTAGCTACGTGCTAAGCTAACATGGAAATCATGACAAACATGTTATTAGTTTTAATGTTTAATACATCTCTGCAGCTCTTTGTAATCTGATTGAAGTGGATCAGCTGTTCAGGGGCAGCAAAGGACTGTGGGATTAAATAAATAGAGAACAATCTCCATTATGAGCGTCATTAAGTTAATGAGGCGTTACATAAAGACTACATTACCCAGGGTTCATAGCAGACACCTGCACTCTGATGTATCTATGTAGCAGATGATTCTATCTATTTATTCATATATACATATATAATAACATGTAATGTGTTTACGTCTGGCCTACCAGCGCCCTCTTCTTCATGCACTCCATCACCATGAGGAAGATCTGCTGCGCCTGACTGCGGCTGTAGGTAAACGTCTTCTGGATGGTGACCAACAGCTGCTCCTTCACACTGTCACTCAGCAATCTGAGGAAGAGGAGGAGGAAGAGCAGGAAGATTAGAGAACATGTATTAAAATCAGTTACTGGTTAATAGCCAGTGAAAAATAACAAAAGACACAAAACTGCTGCAAGAGTCCAGATCCCCCAAACATCTATCAGCTCACCTTAGACCAGGACCCCCAACCACATTCTACAGCTCTAGACTAGAAAACATCCGACAGGGACGGAAAGCAGGACGGTTAGTGGACTAATATATATTGGTTCCTCACCCGTCCTCTCCACAGTATCTGTGGGCGAAGGAGATGATATCGGAGGCGCGGCCGCTGCCGTCACAGATCACCACGGGAACCGGAGGCTCCTCCCTCAGACTCTCCAACACAATGGAGATGACATTAGGACCCCCCTCCAGGATCAGACACACCACCGGGACCCCCTGACCCAGACCTGGAGGAAACACTTGGTAAGTAAAAACAAGTTGAATGGACTGATGTCTTCAATATGTTGATGTTTCAGATGTTGGAAATGTTTCAGATGTTGGAGATGTTTCAGATGTTGGAGATGTTGGAGATGTTTCAGATGTTGGAGATGTTTCAGATGTTGGAGATGTCTCAGATGTTGGAGATGTTGGAGATGTTGGAGATGTTTCAGATGTTGGGGATGTTTCAGATGTTGGAGATGTTGGAGATGTTTCAGATGTTGGAGATGTCTCAGATGTTGGAGATGTTTCAGATGTTGGAGATGTCTCAGATGTTGGAGATGTTGGAGATGTTGGAGATGTTTCAGATATTTCGGATGTTGGAGATGTTTCAGATGTTGGAGATGTTTCAGATGTTTCAGATGTTTCAGATGTTTCGGATGTTGGAGATGTTTCAGATGTTGGAGATGTTTCAGATGTTTCAGATGTTTCAGATGTTTTGGATGTTTCGGATGTTGGAGATGTTGGAGATGTTTCAGATGTTGGAGATGTTTCAGATGTTTCAGATGTTGGAGATGTTTCAGATGTTGGAGATGTTTCAGATGTTGGAGATGTTTCGGATGTTTCAGATGTTTCGGATGCTGGAGATGTTTCAGATGTTTCAGATGTTTCAGATGTTGGAGATGTTTCAGATGTTGGAGATGTTTCAGATGTTTCGGATGTTTCAGGTGTTTCAGATGTTGGAGATGTTTCAGATGTTGGAGATGTTTCAGATGTTTCAGATGTTTCGGATGCTGGAGATGTTTCAGATGTTTCAGATGTTTCAGATGTTGGAGATGTTTCAGATGTTGGAGATGTTCAGATGTTTCAGATGTTTCGGATGTTTCAGGTGTTCAGATGTTGGAGATGTTTCAGATGTTGGAGATGTTTCAGATGTTTCAGATGTTTCGGATGTTGGGGATGTTTCAGATGTTTCAGATGTTTCAGATGTTGGAGATGTTTCAGATGTTGGAGATGTTTCAGATGTTGGAGATGTTTCAGATGTTTCAGATGTTGGAGATGTTTCAGATGTTGGAGATGTTTCAGATGTTGGAGATGTTTCAGATGTTTCAGATGTTTCGGATGCTGGAGATGTTTCAGATGTTTCAGATGTTTCAGATGTTGGAGATGTTTCAGATGTTGGAGATGTTTCAGATGTTTCAGATGTTTCGGATGTTTCAGGTGTTTCAGATGTTGGAGATGTTTCAGATGTTGGAGATGTTTCAGATGTTTCAGATGTTTCGGATGTTGGGGATGTTTCAGATGTTTCAGATGTTTCAGATGCTGGAGATGTTTCAGATGTTGGAGATGTTTCAGATGTTGGAGATGTTTCAGATGTTTCAGATGTTTCAGATGTTTCGGATGTTGGAGATCTTTCAGATGTTGGAGATGTTTTAGATGTTTCGGATGTTGGAGATGTTTCAGATGTTGGAGATGTTTCAGATGTTGGAGATGTCTCAGATGTTGGAGATGTTGGAGATGTTGGAGATGTTTCAGATATTTCGGATGTTGGAGATGTTTCAGATGTTGGAGATGTTTCAGATGTTTCAGATGTTTCAGATGTTTCGGATGTTGGAGATGTTTCAGATGTTGGAGATGTTTCAGATGTTTCAGATGTTTCAGATGTTTTGGATGTTTCGGATGTTGGAGATGTTTCAGATGTTTCAGATGTTTCAGATGTTGGAGATGTTTCAGATGTTGGAGATGTTTCAGATGTTTCAGATGTTGGAGATGTTTCAGATGTTGGAGATGTTTCAGATGTTGGAGATGTTTCAGATGTTTCAGATGTTTCGGATGCTGGAGATGTTTCAGATGTTTCAGATGTTTCAGATGTTGGAGATGTTTCAGATGTTGGAGATGTTTCAGATGTTTCGGATGTTTCAGGTGTTTCAGATGTTGGAGATGTTTCAGATGTTGGAGATGTTTCAGATGTTTCAGATGTTTCGGATGTTGGGGATGTTTCAGATGTTTCAGATGTTTCAGATGTTGGAGATGTTTCAGATGTTGGAGATGTTTCAGATGTTGGAGATGTTTCAGATGTTTCAGATGTTGGAGATGTTTCAGATGTTGGAGATGTTTCAGATGTTGGAGATGTTTCAGATGTTTCAGATGTTTCGGATGCTGGAGATGTTTCAGATGTTTCAGATGTTTCAGATGTTGGAGATGTTTCAGATGTTGGAGATGTTTCAGATGTTTCAGATGTTTCGGATGTTTCAGGTGTTTCAGATGTTGGAGATGTTTCAGATGTTGGAGATGTTTCAGATGTTTCAGATGTTTCGGATGTTGGGGATGTTTCAGATGTTTCAGATGTTTCAGATGCTGGAGATGTTTCAGATGTTGGAGATGTTTCAGATGTTGGAGATGTTTCAGATGTTTCAGATGTTTCAGATGTTTCGGATGTTGGAGATCTTTCAGATGTTGGAGATGTTTTAGATGTTTCGGATGTTGGAGATGTTTCAGATGTTGGAGATGTCTCAGATGTTTCAGATGTTGGAAATGTTTCAGATGTTTCAGATGTTGGACATGTTGGAGATGTTTCAAATGTTTCAGATGTTGGAGATGTTGGAGATGTTTCAGATGTTTCAGATGTTGGAGATGTCTCAGATGTTTCAGATGTTGGAGATGTTGGACATGTTGGAGATGTTTCAGATGTCTCCAATGTTGGAGATGTGGGAGATATTTCCAATGTTTCAGATGTTTCAGATGTTTCAGATGTTTCAGATGTTGGAGATGTTGGAGTTGTGGGAGATGTCTCCGATGTTGCAGATGTCTCAGATGTTTCAAATGTTGGAGATGTTGGAGATGCTGGAGATGTCTCAGATCTCTCAGATGTTTCAGATGTCTCAGATGTTTCAGATGTTTCAAATGTTGGAGATGTGGGAGATGTTTCCAATGTTTCAGATGTTTCAGATGTTTCAGATGTCTCAGATGTTTCAGATGTCTCAAAAGTTTCAGATGTCTCAGATGTTTCAGATGTCTCAGATGTTTCAGAAGTCTCAGATGTTTCAGATGTCTCAAATGTTTTGGATGTCTCAGATGTCTCAGGTGTTTCAGATGTTTCAAATGTTGGAGATGTGGGAGATGTCTCAGATGTTTCAGATGTCTCAGATCTCTCAGATGTCTCAAATGTTTCAGATGTCTCAGATGTCTCAGATGTTTCAGATGTTTCAGATGTCTCACTTGTCACAGATGTTTCAGATGTTCCTGGTCCTCTAGAGCTGAAGGTAATGACAGCTGAGCCTCCCTTTGCTGTCCCTGCCTTACACAGCTCCAGGCATAGGATGACAAAGGGAAACCCACTGGTCGCATGATCGTTTGACATAATCCAAAATCATATTGAGAAATCCCATTGGACCAGGGAGATGCTGCCTTCAGGGTCCAACAGAGAAACCCCACACCCTGCAGCTCTCTATAGAGATAAGAGAACACCCTCTTTCTTTCCTAATCACTTCTCCATGACCTAGTCTGCCCTGGCTCAGGACTACGTGTATTATACAAGTATTGTAAGTTAGTCACTAACTGTACTGCATACATTTTAACAGATTTAAGTTCTCTCAGTGTAGGATAAGTTATTTTAGCATTGAGCTAACGTGGGACTCACGAGTGTTGATCTTCTGCAGAGCGATGTGTTTCTCCAGCTGCCGGCGGAGGCGCACCTCGGCGCCGTACTTCCCGTGCGTCCCGTTGTCAGCCAGGAGGAAGTGGGAGTGGCTGCTGTTCAGAACCGACAGCTTGCTGAGCGGGTTGGACATGGTCGTATAGGGCCGGATCACCTGCAAAAAGGGTTCAGAGTGAAGAACCAGCAGAGCTTTCACAGCATGCACAGATACCGGAGATTCACTGATGCGCTGTATTCAAGATTCAAAGGCTTTAGTGAGGTCTGTGTAGCAGCTAATGTCTCTAACAGTGCAACAGAGAATATACCTAACGTAAAATGTAATCAGGAAGTAAAAACGATCTGATCGACCAATCAGAGCATCAGTGGTTTGACTCCAGTCAACAAGTGTCTTTGGACAGGATACTGAACCTCCCCCCCCCCGCCCTGCTCCTTTAGGCATTGAGTCTTTGGTACTGAAGGGTGTGTGCGTCGCTTTGGATAAATATATAATAAATATTCAAATTCTATTTAATATTGAATAATCCATTCTTTGATAATAATATCCTGCATTATATTTGTTACTGGAAATTCTGATTTCCACATGTATATATATCTTTTTTTTATTTTATTTCGTATTTTTTATTCTTTAATTTTGTCTTAATTTCTCTTATGTACATTGCCATCTATCTATCTATCAATCTATCCATCTATATATCTATCAATCTATCTATCTATCCAGCTATCTATCTATCTATCTATCAATCTATCTATCTATCTATCTATCTCTCTATCTATCTATCTATCCATCCATCTATTTATCTATCTATCTATTTATCTACCTATCTATCTATCTATCTCTCTATCCATCTATTTATCTCTCTATCCATCTATCTATCTCTCTATCCATCTATCTATCTCTCTATCCATCTATCTATCTCTCTATCTCTCTATCTATCTATCTTAAGCTGCCAGGAAAACTTCAGTCTAGATCTGACAGTAAAATATTATGGTATGGTATCATCCTGCCGTGTGGTATTGTATAATTCTAAATGTCGGCGTGTTGCTATGATCTCACGTCTCTCCCGATGAGGTCCTCCTTGTTCTCGATGATTCCCCACGGGGCGATGCCGATGGCGCAGACCTTCCCTCTGGACTTTGACGAGTGGTCTTTGAGAGCGTCCCCCACGTGACGGATCACTCCTGAAACACAGATCAGCTGGGAGTTCATGAAGAGTTTATAAAGGTAATCTCAACTGTACCTTCACCCAGAGAGGATTCTATTTATTTCTGGCCATCACAACGTTAGACTGAAATATGTAAAAGAGAGCTGAAATATCCGGACATCCTGTTAGCTGCAGGACCATATGACCCAACATTTCAAACCCCTCCCTCTAACCCTACACCTGTACAGGTAATAGAAGTGAGGAGCGCTGTGTTACCCGTGCTGACCCCCCCGGTGAAGATCCATGCTCCAGTGGTCACCGCCGCTTTGATCAGGCCTTTCCCAAAAACCTGCTTCAGTTTTGGGGCAGCTCGAAGTTCTGCAGGCCCCCGTGAACGGAGATGAGGAGGGTGGGGAGCTCCAGCTCCCAGTCCTTCACCATCAGGTGCAGCAGCGAGTCCGCCTTCGAGTCGTATGACACCCGGATGTACTGGAACATTAAGTGTCTTAATATGATATATCATGTTTTATAATACCTATATACATATCATATGATATATAATGTTAATTTATGATATATAATGATATATAATGTTAATGTATGATATATAATGATATATAATGTTAATGTGTGATACATAATGATATATAATGTTAATGTGTGATATATAATGTTGTATAATGATATATAATGTTAATGTATGATATATAATGTTAATGTATGGTATATAATGTTAATGTATGATATATAATGTTGTATAATGATATATAATGTTAATGTGTGATGTATAATGATATATAATGTTAATGTATGAAATATAATGTTAATATATTATATATAATGTTATATAATGATATATAATGTTAATGTATGATATGTAATGTTAATGTATGATATATAATGTTGTATAATGATATATAACGTTAATGTGTGATATATAATGATATATAATGTTAATGTATGAAATATAATGTTGTATAATGATATATAATGTTAATGTGTGATATGTAATGATATATAATGTTAATGTATGATATATAATGTAAATGTATGATATATAATGTTGTATAATGATTTATAATGTTGTATAATGATATAATGTTAATGTATGATATATAATGTTGTATAATGATATGTCATTTTAATGTAAGATATATAATGTTGTATAATGATATATAATGTTAATGTATGATATATAATGTTGTATAATGATATGTCATTTTAATGTATGATATATAATGTTGTATAATGATATATAATGTTAATGTATGATATATAATGTTGTATAATGATATATAATGTTACTGTATTATATATAATGTTAATGCATGATATATAATGTTAATGTATTATATATAATGTTGTATAATGATATATAATTTTATTGTATTATATATAATGTTAATGTATGATATATAATGTTGTACAATGAAATATCATTTTAATGTATGATATATAATGATATATAATGTTCATGTATGATATATAATGTTGTGTAATGATATATAATGTTGTATAATGATATATAATGTTAATGTATGATATACAATGTTGTATAATGATATATAATGTTACTGTATTATATATAATGTTAATGTATGATATATAATGTTAATGTATTATATATAATGTTGTATAATGATATATAAGGTTACTGTATTATATATAATGTTAATGTATGATATATAATGTTAATGTATGATATGTAATGTTCATGTAGGATATATAATGTTGTACAACGATATTTAATCTTAATGTATGATATATAATGTTCATGTATGATATATAATGTTGTATAATGATATAATAATATATAGTATGATAGTGTGTGTGATATTACCATGGCCTTGTTGACGTGCCCCCCCCCCTGGAACTCAATGAGTCCATATGCATCGGTGCCGGAGCTCTGTGTGTGCTTCGGGGGGGTCCATCTCTCTGCAGGGGCCTCAAGCTGCATCACGCCCCCCCCCCTCTTCAGGAGCACCCCCCGGGACCGACGGGTGCTGCGACACCAGCTGACCACAGCCGCACCTGAAATACAACAACAAACACACACAACCCTTTCAGTCAAGCAGCAGAGAGACAGCAGGGAATATGAATGGGTGAGTACAGGGAGCTGTGATGTTATCAGGATAACTTCAGACATTGGAACATTATGATGTCATCAGTCAGGTGCTGAGTGTGCATTAATAAGTGACCCCCCCCCCCCCTCTGTAGAGCTGGATCTGCTGCAGTACCTGCTGGCATCTTTGCTGGGAATTATCTGCATGCATTCTCTCTTCTGGAAGGTTCTCTCGATCCACGCTCGCTGAGTCTGAACACAAACCGGAAGAGACAGGATTATGTTACAGTGTCAACTGAAGGAAGTTACAACGTAAACTGAGAGAGGTACAGCGTAAACTTAGAGAGGTTACAGCGTAAAAAGAGGGGAAGTTACAGCGTAAACTGAGAGGGGTTACCAGAACAGAGTGGGGGGGGGGGGGTTACATTAAACCATCACAGACTGTCTGAATGTATCTGGCTAATTTCTGGGAGAGTGGAGCTTTCCCTTTCTTTGTGCATCAAATCCTCTTATCGGTGGATTACTCCTGCTGCTGAAGAGAGTCCACACACTGATCTCTGTGTGGTACTGTGAGTGTGACTGTGCGTGTGAGTGTGTGTTTGTTTCTGTGTCTAATTGGGGTATAATGTGTGTTAATGTTCGGGTTGCCTCGGGTCACGCAGGTAAAATGCCCCTTTCACCCCGGCAGGTACCAGCGCCGGTTATTGTTGGAGTTTATTATGAATATGTGTGTCAGAGGCAGATAAAGGGACAGCTTTAGAAGCAGTGGCTGCTACGACATAAACATCATCTCCATGAGTATGGATCCATCTTCAATCATCATTTCATTGAGAAATGTTTGAAAATACTGCCAACAAGTTTTTAGTTTAGCCGAGGAATCCTCACAAACCTCCACCATGACGAAGTGAACAGGAGAAGTCTGTAACAGGTGCCGACCGACTGTACTGCTGTTCTGTACTGTGTGGACAATAAACATCCCATAATGTTTCTAATCCATAAACATTTATAAAACATGAAAATAATAACTTGTACATTTCCAGACACAGAGCAGCAGAGTTTCTACTGTCCTCCCAACAGAAGATCTGATAAATAAAGACTACAATTCCAGACCCGGGGAAGAAGCCGCCTGCAGTTTGTTTCACTAACGATGTGTGTGTCTGCAGTTAAAATAAGGATCAGGGGTTGCAGTCGAATTGTCCAGAAATAAGCTCATCACGTGTTTTCCTCTCCACTATTCCTCTCCTCTGTGTGAAACGTCACGGGGTTAAGGGATAGTGGATAGGAGAATTCAAAAGGACTACACTGACACTATTGGATGTATTTATGATGTCATTAATGTGCATCTGCTGTGGGACAGCGGATTACATGGATGTTTAATAAGAACGGCAGACTACTGTAAGCGCATCTATAGACCCTGCACCGTGCTCTGATGCTGTTGTTTTATGCTTTATAAACGTGGACAACAGAGAAACATAGGAAAAGTGGAAACTTATGCTCATCACCCTCTCCCTCCGGTCCACATTAATACAAATTGTCCTAATGCGTATTATCTTCTAGAGAATTCTAACGGCTCTTATCATGGCTGCTACTGAGGTACTTCCGGGTCATTTCACTCCGTTAGGAAGGTTCCTAAGAGAAACTGACAATTCCTAACCCTAACCCTAACCCTAGCCTGTGTATCAGGAGCAGATGTGGGTACACACACTGCCCACCAACACTACTGTTGAATCAGACACAGTGAGAGGATGGGTCATTTTAGTTTATATTGTGTTAATAGTTTCTTGTTTTCAATCAATCAATCAATGTTTATTTATAAAGCCTAATATCACAACCTTTACATTTGTCTCAGTGGACTTTACCGTTTGTACAGAATATGAATATGACCCAGTCTGTCCTCGGACCCTCACATCGGACAAGGACACAATTCCAAAGAAACCCCCAGTTAATGGGAGAAACCCCCCAGTTAATGAGAGAAACCCCCAGTTAATGGAAGAAACCGCCCAGTTAATGAGAGAAACCCCTCAGTTAATGAGAGAAACCCCCAGTTAATGGGAGAAACCCCCCAGTTAATGAGAGAAACCCCCAGTTAATGGAAGAAACCCACCAGTTAATGGAAGAAACCCACCAGTTAATGGGAGAAACCCACCAGTTAATGAGAGAAACCCCCAGTTAATGGAAGAAACCCACCAGTTAATGGAAGAAACCCACCAGTTAATGGGAGAAACCGCCCAGTTAATGGAAGAAACCCACCAGTTAATGGGAGAAACTGCCCAGTTAATGAGAGAAACCCCCAGTTAATGGAAGAAACCCACCATTTAATGGACGAAACCGCCCAGTTAATGAGAGAAACCCCCAGTTAATGGAAGAAACCCACCAGTTAATGGAAGAAACCCCTCAGTTAATGAAAGAAACCCCCAGTTAATGGAAGAAACCCACCAGTTAATGGGAGAAACCGCCCAGTTAATGGAAGAAACCCACCAGTTAATGGGAGAAACCGCCCAGTTAATGAGAGAAACCCCTCAGTTAATGAGAAACTCCCAGTTAAAGGAAGAAACTCCCAGTTAATGAGAGAAACCCCCAGTTAATGGGAGAAATCCCCCAGTTAATGAGACAAATCCCCCAGTTAATGAGAGAAACCCCCAGTTAATGAGAGAAACCCCCAGTTAAAGGAAGAAACCCCCAGTTAATGGAAGAAACCCACCAGTTAATGGAGAAACTCCCAGTTAAAGAGAGAAACCCCCAGTTAATGAGAGAAACCCCCAGTTAATGAGAGAAACCCCCAGTTAATGAGAGAAACCCCCAGTTAATGAGAGAAACCCCCAGTTAATGGAGAAACCCCCCAGTTAATGAGAGAAACCCCTCAGTTAATGAGAGAAACCCCCAGTTAAAGGAAGAAACCCCCAGTTAATGAGAGAAACTCCCAGTTAAAGGAAGAAACTCCCAGTTAATGAGAGAAACCCACAGTTAATGAGAGAAACCCCCAGTTAATGAGAGAAACTCCCAGTTAATGAGAGAAACCCCTCAGTTAATGAGAGAAACCCCTCAGTTAATGAGAGAAACTCCCAGTTAAAGGAAGAAACCCCCCAGTTAATGAGAGAAACCCACAGTTAAAGGAAGAAACCCCCAGTTAAAGGAAGAAACCCCCAGTTAAAGGAAGAAACCCCCAGTTAATGGAAGAAACCCACCAGTTAATGGGAGAAACCGCCCAGTTAATGGAAGAAACCCACCAGTTAATGGAAGAAACCCACCAGTTAATGAAGAAACCCCCAGTTAAAGGGGACCTATCATGCAAAATGCACTTTTGTACGTCTTTTATACATGAATATGTGTCCCCGGTGTGTCAGGGAACTCACCAAGTGTCAGAAAACACAACCCTCTCTCTTTTCCTCCGTACCCAAATCTCTAAAAACGGGGCTGCAACGGAGCTGATCCAGACTGATACAGATTTTAATTTTTCTGACGTCAGAAAAGGGGAGCTCCGCCTACATGGGCAACTCTCCACCTGTCAGGAGGAGACAGCCACGGCCATTGCCGTTCGAAAGAGCTGGAGACGCTGTAGTACATATGCCAGGCCTGTAGGTGGCGCTGTAGTCTGCCACAAAAGCAGCGAAGAAGACTTCTCACAGAATCAGCCCTTGCAAAAACAAGGCTAAAAAAAGAGCAAATAGAGCGAAATGAGTCATGGCTAAAATGCATGATCTGTTTGGTATTTTGAAAAAAAGAACTTTGCAGACAGGTTTTATATAGGTATGGCCCTACAATATATTATTCAAATATAGCATGATAGGTCCACTTTAATGAAGAAACCCCCCAGTTAATTGGGAGAAACCCCCCAGTTAATGGAGGAAACCCACCAGTTAATGGAAGAAACCCACCAGTTAAAGGAAGAAACCCTCAGTTAATGAGAGAAACCCCCGGTTAAAGGAAGAAATCCCCAGTTAATGAGAGAAACCCCTCAGTTAATGGAGAAACCCCCCAGTTAATGGAGAAACCCCCCAGTTAATGAGAGAAACCCCCCAGTTAATGAGAGAAACCCCCCAGTTAATGAGAGAGAGAAACCCCCAGTTAATGAGAGAAACCCCCAGTTAATGAGAGAAACCCCCAGTTAATGAGAGAAACCCTCAGTTAATGAGAGAAACCCCTCAGTTAATGGAGAAACCCCCCAGTTAATGAGAGAAACCCCCCAGTTAATGAGAGAAACCCCCAGTTAATGAGAGAAACCCCCCAGTTAATGAGAGAAACCCCCAGTTAATGAGAGAAACCCCCAGTTAATGGAAGAAACCCCCAGTTAATGAGAGAACCCCCAGTTAATGGGAGAAACCCCTCAGTTAATGAGAGAAACCCCCAGTTAATGAGAGAACCCCCCAGTTAATGAGAGAAACCCCCAGTTAATGGAAGAAACCCCTCAGTTAATGAGAGAAACCCCCAGTTAATGAGAGAAACCCCCAGTTAATGGAAGAAAACCCCAGTAATGGAAGAAACCCCCCAGTTAAAGAGAAACCCCACAGGTAATGAGAGAAACCCCCCAGGTAATGATAGAAACCCCACAGGTAATGAGAGAAACCCCCATGTATGTGAGAGACCCCCAGTTAATGATGAAACCCCCCAGTTAATGGAGAAACCCCACAGGTAATGAGAGAAACCCCCCAGGTAATGAGAGAAACCCCACAGGTAATGAGAGAAACCCCCCAGGTAATGAGAGAAACCCCACAGGTAATGAGAGAAACCCCCCAGGTAAATGAGAAAACCCCCCAGTAATGTAGAAATCCCAGGTAATGTGAGAGACCCCCAGTTAATGATGAAACCCCCCAGTTAATGAGAGAAACCCCCCAGTTAATGAGAGAAACCCCCCAGTTAATGAGAGAAACCCTCAGGTTAATGAGAGAAACCCCAGTTAATGAAGAAACCCCCAGTTAATGTGAGAAACCCCACAGGTAATGAGAGAAACCCCCAGTTAATGATGAAATCCCCCAGTTAATGAGAAACCCCCATGTAGTGTGAGAGACCCAGTTAATGATGAAACCCCCCAGGTAATGAGAGAAACCCCCCAGGTAATGAGAGAAACCCACAGGTAATGAGAGAAACCCCCCAGGTAATGAGAGAAACCCCCCAGGTAATGAGAGAAACCCCACAGGTAATGAGAGAAACCCCCCAGGTAATGTGAGAAACGCCCCAGTTAATGATGAAACCCCCCATTTAATGGAGAAACACCACAGGTAATGAGAGAAACCCCTCAGGTAATGTGAGAAACCCCTCAGGTAATGTGAGAAACCCCTCAGTTAATGTGAGAAACCCCTCAGTTAATGAGAGAAACCCCTCAGTTAATGGAGAAACCCCCCAGGTAATGAGAGAAACCCCCCAGTTAATGTGAGAAACCTCAGGAGAGCAACGGAGGAGGATCCCTCTCTCAGGACGGACAGACTGCAATAAATGTTGAGTGTAAATTAAAAAGATAATGCATTTACAACAAAGCTACTCCAGATGCTGGAACATGCATGTGTCTATAAATAAATATTTTAATTTTGAAACTTTTCGATGTTGTGTTTCGTGGAGCTTCTGGTTTCACAGAGAATCCATTCTCTGAGAAACTGTATTTCACGAGCTTCTGAAAATACTTGACTTGGTGAACACTGACAGAAACTACAGCTGCTAAATAAAGCAGAGTTTGCATGTTAGAGGGATTCTACTAAAATATTAATACCTGTGAGAACTCACTTCCTGTTATGAGCCGTTTCATAATAATGACTTCTGCATCAAACTGTTTCCTTTAATAAAGTGAGGAGCACTGAGAATAATTATAATCACATTATAATCATTACAACAGGGATTAGCATGCACTACAGATTACCATGCACTATAATCTGCATGGTAATAAATAAATATAAAATAGATTAAAGTGCATCTTTACCAACAGGAAGTCAGCGAGTCAGCAGCGGGTCTGTTTGACAACGCCCGACTTTAGAAGTCATTCATGTGTTTTATTGTGAAAATAAATGATGTTCATTCATCAGCGTTTATAACGATAACACATGATATCACCTGGGTCTGATCTGATCTCTGATCTCTGCTCACTTCCTGATCTCTGATCTCTGCACACTTCCTGCTCTCTGCTCACTTCCTGCTCTCTGCTCACTTCCTGATCTCTGATCACTGCACACTTCCTGCTCTCTGCTCACTTCCTGCTCTCTGCTCACTTCCTGATCTCTGCTCACTTCCTGATCTCTGATCTCTGATCTCTGCTCACTTCCTGATCTCTGATCTCTGCACACTTCCTGCTCTCTGCTCACTTCCTGATCTCTGATCTCTGCACACTTCCTGCTCTCTGCTCACTTCCTGATCTCTGCTCACTTCCTGATCTCTGCTTACTTCCTGATCTCTGCTCACTTCCTGATCTCTGATCTCTGCACACTTCCTGCTCTCTGCTCACTTCCTGCTCTCTGCTCACTTCCTGATCTCTGCTCACTTCCTGATCTCTGATCTCTGCACACTTCCTGATCTCTGCACACTTCCTGCTCTCTGCTCACTTCCTGCTCTCTGCTCACTTCCTGATCTCTGCTCACTTCCTGATCTCTGATCTCTGCACACTTCCTGCTCTCTGCTCACTTCCTGATCTCTGATCTCTGCACACTTCCTGCTCTCTGCTCACTTCCTGATCTCTGCTCACTTCCTGATCTCTGCTTACTTCCTGATCTCTGCTTACTTCCTGCTCTCTGCTCACTTCCTGATCTCTGCTCACTTCCTGATCTCTGATCTCTGCACACTTCCTGCTCTCTGCTCACTTCCTGATCTCTGATCTCTGCACACTTCCTGCTCTCTGCTCACTTCCTGATCTCTGATCTCTGCACACTTCCTGCTCTCTGCTCACTTCCTGCTCTCTGCTCACTTCCTGATCTCTGCTTACTTCCTGATCTCTGCTCACTTCCTGATCTCTGCTCACTTCCTGATCTCTGCTCACTTCCTGATCTCTGATCTCTGCACACTTCCTGCTCTCTGGTCACTTCCTGCTCTCTGCTCACTTCCTGATCTCTGCTCACTTCCTGATCTCTGCTCACTTCCTGCTCTCTGATCACATCCTGCTCTCTGCTCACTTCCTGATCTCTGCTCGCTTCCTGCTCTCTGCTCACTTCCTGATCTCTGCTCACTTCCTGATCTCTGCTCACTTCCTGATCTCTGATCACATCCTGCTCTCTGCTCACTTCCTGATCTCTGCTTACTTCCTGCTCTCTGCTCACTTCCTGATCTCTGATCTCTGCTCACTTCCTGATCCCTGCTCACTTCCTGCTCTCTGCTCACTTCCTGATCTCTGCTCACTTCCTGATCTCTGCTCACTTCCTGAGCTCTGCTCACTTCCTGATCTCTGCTCACTTCCTGATCTCTGATCACATCCTGCTCTCTGCTCACTTCCTGATCTCTGATCACATCCTGCTCTCTGCTCACTTCCTGATCTCTGATCACATCCTGCTCTCTGCTCACTTCCTGATCTCTGCTCGCTTCCTGCTCTCTGCTCACTTCCTGATCTCTGCTCACTTCCTGATCTCTGCTCACTTCCTGATCTCTGATCACATCCTGCTCTCTGCTCACTTCCTGATCTCTGCTTACTTCCTGCTCTCTGCTCACTTCCTGATCTCTGATCTCTGCTCACTTCCTGATCCCTGCTCACTTCCTGCTCTCTGCTCACTTCCTGATCTCTGCTCACTTCCTGATCTCTGCTCACTTCCTGATCTCTGCTCACTTCCTGATCTCTGCTCACTTCCTGATCTCTGATCACATCCTGCTCTCTGCTCACTTCCTGATCTCTGCTTACTTCCTGCTCTCTACACATCCTGATCTTTAATAGAATGTAATAAAGTTGTGAGAGTTTTAATCGGCTCACCTTCTGTGATGAAGACGACGCGCTGCGTTTGATGGACGAACGTTTGAAGGACCCGTTGGTTCCTCTCCGTCCTCGGCCCTCCATCTTCAGGAAGTTCAGTCCTCTACCTTCATCCTCTTCCTGTCTCTCCTGTCTGTCTGTCTCCTGTCTGTCTCCTGTCTGTCCTCCAGTCGGTCTCCTGTCTCTCCTCCAGTCTCTCTCCTGTCTCTCCTCCTGTCTCTCCTCCACTCTCCTGTCTTTCCTCCTGTCTGTCTCCTGTCTGTCTCCTGTCTGTCCTCCTGTCTGTCTCCTGTCTCTCCTCCTGTCTCTCCTCCACTCTCCTGTCTTTCCTCCTGTCTGTCTCCTGTCTGTCTCCTGTCTGTCCTCCTGTCTGTCTCCTGTCTCTCCTCCTGTCTCTCCTCCACTCTCCTCTCTGTCTCCTGTCTGTCCTCCTGTCTCTCTTCCTGTCTGTCCTCCTGTCTCTATTCCTGTCTGTCCTCCTGTCTCTATTACTGTCTGTCCTCCTGTCTCTATTCCTGTCTGTCCTCCTGTCTGTCCTCCTGTCTCTCTCCTGTCTGTCCTCCTGTCTGTCCTCCTGTCTCTATTCCTGTCTTTCCTCCTGTCTGTCCTCCTGTCTCTCCTCCTGTCTGTCTCCTGTCTGTCCTCCTGTCTCTCTTCCTGTCTGTCCTCCTGTCTGTCCTCCTGTCTCTCTTCCTGTCTGTCCTCCTGTCTGTCCTCCTGTCTATCTTCCTGTCTGTCCTCCTGTCTCTATTCCTGTCTGTCCTCCTGTCTGTCCTCCTGTCTCTATTCCTGTCTCTATTCCAGTCTGTCCTCCTGTCTGTCCTCCTGTCTCTCCTCCTGTCTGTCCTCCTGTCTGTCCTCCTGTCTGACCTCCTCTCTCCTGTCTGTCTCCTGTATGTCCTCCTGTCTCCTGTCTGTCCTCCTGTCTCCTGTCTGTCCTCCTGTCTGTCCTCCTCTCTCCTGTCTGTCTCCTGTCTGTCCTCTTCTCTCCTGTCTGTCTCCTGTATGTCCTCCTGCCTCCTTTCTGTCTCCTGTGTTTCCTCCTGTCTCCTGTCTGTCCTTCTGTCTACTGTCTGTCTTCCTGTCTCTCCTCCTGTCTCCTGTCTGTCTCCTGTCTGTCTTCCTGTCTCTCCTTCTGTCTCGTGTCTGTTTGTCTTCCTGTCTCTCCTCCTGTCTCGTGTCTGTCTCCTGTCTCTCCTCCTGTCTCTCCTGTCTGTCTTCCTGTCTCTCCTTCTGTCTCCTGTCTATCTCCTGTCTGTCCTCCTGTCTATCTCCTGTCTGTCCTCCTGTCTCCTGTCTATCTCCTGTCTGTCCTCCTTTCTCCTGTCTGTCTCCTGTCTGTCCTCCTCTCTCCTGTCTGTCTCCTGTCTGTTCTCCTCTCTCCTGTCTGTCTCCTGTATGTCCTCCTGTCTCCTGTCTGTCTCCTGTCTGTCCTCCTGTCTCCTGTGTGTCCTCCTGTCTCTCAGGCTGCAGTGTTGTGATGCGTTCTGGGTCCCCCCGACCCCTCAGCTATCAGGATTAGTGGAGGCGGGGCTCCGCTCTAATGGAAGCAGATCTAGTGGCTGCTGATTGGAGGAGAACAGAGGGATTGAGATGCAGCTGCATTCTGATAATAATGTGATTTAAATAAAGCCCATGTTTTTACAGAAAGACATTTAATGTTGAAGTTATAATGTAGTTTAAACACACACACACACACACACACAGATTATAAAGGATTATTGAGGCAGCAGCTCAGGGGTTAATGGCTTTGTGTCTCTGTGATTCTGAGAGGAAGTAGAAATAAATCGTTCATAAAGTATTTATTCTGTGCATTTTAACAAATATTAGAGTACATTTTAATAATAGATTAATATATTTTTATATTCTGGAGTAAAATTATTATTTTAAATTCCTTTCTCACTATGTATTGTTGGTTATATTTATTTTACATTGTGACTTATTGCTTCCCTTATATGAATATATTTATATTTTGTATTTAAAAAACACATTGGTTTTTATATTTTTACATATTTAATGCAAAACCTATTTTTTATTTTACATATGAATTGTTTTTAATGCAAATTTTTGGTATCACATTTCTTTTAGTTTTCACTTTAAAGTAACATCCATGCCCACCCGCAGTCTGATCCTTCTGTGGGCCTCAGAGTGCCGCTGTGCACCTGCTGGTCCTCCAGGGGGTCAGAGGCTCCTTCTGTGGGCCTCAGAGTGCCGCGGTGCACCTGCTGGTCCTCCAGGGGGTCACAGGGTCCTTCTGTGGGCTCAGAGTGCCGCGGTGCACCTGCTGGTCCTCCAGGGGGTCACAGGGTCCTTCTGTGGGCCTCAGAGTGCCGCGGTGCCCCTGCTGGTCCTCCAGGGGGTCACAGGGTCCTTCTGTGGGCCTCAGAGTGCCGCGGTGCACCTGCTGGTCCTCCAGGGGGTCACAGGGTCCTTCTGTGGGCCTCAGAGTGCCGCGGTGCCCCTGCTGGTCCTCCAGGGGGTCACAGGGTCCTTCTGTGGGCCTCAGAGTGCCGCGGTGCACCTGCTGGTCCTCTAGGTTGATCAACTGGAAGACCAGCAGGTGCAGGCTGTCAGGGGGTCAGAGGGTCTTCCTCTAGTCTCAGGGCTCCTTCAGACCCACGAGCAGCATTCTGACTTTTTCTCAGAATTCAGATTTTTTTCTGAAAATCTAGTCATTCTGACTTTTTCCAAAATTCTGAAATCTTTTCACAAACTTTCAAAATCATGATATTTTTCTTGAAATTTCAGATTCCCAACTTTTTTTCTCAACATACTGATTTTTTTATAAAAATTGCAATGTTATGACTCGTCTAAAAAATCTCTACATTTGCTTTTTCTCTATTTTCAAAATCCTGACGTTTAAAAAAAAATCAGAATTTGGATATTTTTCTAAAATTCTGCCTTTCTTTCTTCAGAATTCTTCTGAGGATCTCAAAGCGCTCAGGAGAAACCATGTTCTGATCGCCAGCCACTGGATGTTATGAAACGTGTCACTTCCTGCCACGTTCACCTGAGGGATGAACATGATGGAGAATGAAACATGTCACTTCCTGCCACGTTTACCTGAGGGATGAACATGATGGAGCATGAAACATGTCACTTCCTGCCACATTTACCTGAGGGATGAACATGATGGAGCATGAAACATGTCACTTCCTGCCACGTTTACCTGAGGGATGAACATGATGGAGAATGAAACATGTCACTTCCTGCCACGTTTACCTGAGGGATGAACATGATGGAGCATGAAACATGTCACTTCCTGCCACTTTACCTGAGGGATGAACATGATGGAGCATGAAACATGTCCTTCCTGCCACGTTTACCTGAGGGATGAACATGATGGAGAGTGAAACATGTCACTTCCTGCCCACGTTTACCTGAGGGATGAACATGATGGAGCGTGAAACATGTCACTTCCTGCCACGTTTACCTGAGGGATGAACATGATGGAGAGTGAAACATGTCACTTCCTGCCACGTTTACCTGAGGGATGAACATGATGGAATGAAACATGTCACTTCCTGCCACGTTTACCTGAGGGATGAACATGATGGAGATGAAACATGTCACTTCCTGCCACGTTTACCTGAGGGATGAACATGATGGAGCATGAAACATGTCACTTCCTGCACGTTTACCTGAGGGATGAACATGATGGAGCATGAAACATGTCACTTCCTGCCACGTTTACCTGAGGGATGAACATGATGGAGCATGAAACATGTCACTTCCTGCCATTTACCTGAGGGATGAACATGATGGAGCATGAAACATGTCACTTCCTGCCACGTTTACCTGAGGGATGAACATGATGGAGAGTGAAACATGTCACTTCCTGCCACGTTTACCTGAGGGATGAACATGATGGAGCATGAAACATGTCACTTCCTGCCATGTTTACCTGAGGGATGAACATGATGGAGAGTGAAACATGTCACTTCCTGCCACGTTTACCTGAGGGATGAACATGATGGAGAGTGAAACATGTCACTTCCTGCCATGTTTACCTGAGGGATGAACATGATGGAGAGAGAAACATGTCACTTCCTGCCACGTTTACCTGAGGGATGAACATGATGGAGAGTGAAACATGTCACTTCCTGCCATGTTTACCTGAGGGATGAACATGATGGAGAGTGAAACATGTCACTTCCTGCCACGTTTACCTGAGGGATGAACATGATGGAGAGAGAAACATGTCACTTCCTGCCACGTTTACATGAGGGATGAACATGATGGAGAGTGAAACATGTCACTTCCTGCCACGTTTACCTGAGGGATGAACATGATGGAGCATGAAACATGTCACTTCCTGCCACGTTTACCTGAGGGATGAACATGATGGAGAGTGAAACATGTCACTTCCTGCCACGTTTACCTGAGGGATGAACATGATGGAGAGAGAAACATGTCACTTCCTGCCACGTTTACATGAGGGATGAACATGATGGAGAGTGAAACATGTCACTTCCTGCCACGTTACCTGAGGGATGAACATGATGGAGCATGAAACATGTCACTTCCTGCCACGTTTACCTGAGGGATGAACATGATGGAGAGTGAAACATGTCCCTTCCTGCCACGTTTACCTGAGGGATGAACATGATGGAGAGAGAAACATGTCACTTCCTGCCACGTTTACCTGAGGGATGAACATGATGGAGCATGAAACATGTCCCTTCCTGCCACGTTTACCTGAGGGATGAACATGATGGAGCATGAAACATGTCACTTCCTGCCACGTTCACCTGAGGGATGAACATGATGGAGCATGAAACATGTCACTTCCTGCCACGTTCACCTGAGGGATGAACATGATGGAGAGAGAAACATGTCACTTCCTGCCACGTTTACCTGAGGGATGAACATGATGGAGAGAGAAACATGTCCCTTCCTGCCACGTTTACCTGAGGGATGAACATGATGGAGAGAGAAACATGTCACTTCCTGCCACATTTACCTGAGCGATGTGTCAGCTGCCTCAGCTCAGGTGAACATGATCAGAATCAGAATCAGAATACCTTTATTAATCCCACAGAGGGGAAATTTGCATTGTTACAGCAGGAAAGACCCACAGACAGCTTCATGTTACATATGTTAAAAAAAAGTACTAAGTTATGATATAATACAAATATAATAAAGAAAAAAAAGAAAACTAAAGAAAAAGTACTTTTCAAAATACAAATCCTGTAACAGTTCTTAGGATTTAGCAGCCAGGTATATATTACACAGTTATTAACAGCATGTATATATTGCACATATAGCACATATTGCACATAGTTGATTGGTATTTAGCAGCAAGGGGTGATATAGTCTGTGTTGTGGTGTGTATAGGGGAGGGGGGTCTACTAGGGGCTGTGCTGGTTGTATAGTCTGACCGCTGCAGGAAGGAAGGACCTGCGGTATCTCTCCGTGAGACAGCTGGGGTGCAGCAGCCTGTCACTGAAGGAGCTGCACCGTGAGGACAGGGTGTCCTGGAGGGGGTGGGACATATTGTCCAGCAGGGAGGACAGCTTGGCTGCCATTCTCCTGTGTCCCACCACCTCCACAGTGTCCAGAGGACTCCTGTCCCCCACCACCTCCACAGTGTCCAGAGGACTCTCCAGGACAGAGCTGGCCTTCCTTACCAGTCTGTTCAGTCTCTTGCTGTCAGCAGCCGAGATGCTGCTGCCCCAGCAGGCCACACCATAGAAAATGGCTGATGCCACAACAGCGTCGTAAAAAGTCTGAAGGAGTGCCCCCTGCACCCCGAAAGACCTCAGTCTCCTCAGCAGAAAGAGTCTGCTCTGTCCCTTCTTGTACAGAGCAGCAGAATTATCAGTCCAGTCCAGTTTATTGTTCAGATGAACACCCAGGTATTTGTAAGATTTCACAATCTCAATGTCCGCTCCCTGGATGTTCACTGGTGTCGGGGGGGAGTGATGGCGCCGTCTGAAATCCACCACCAGCTCCTTGGTCTTCGCTGCGTTGAGCTGGAGGTGGTTCCTCTGGCACCAGAAGGTGAAGTCCTGCGTCAGCTCCCTGTACTCCCTGTAGTCATCGTTGGAGATGAGGCCAACGATGGCGGAGTCGTCAGAGAACTTCTGCAGGTGACAGGTTGCAGTTTTGTGGGTGAAGTCTGCAGTGTAGAGGGTGAAGAGAAACAGTGCCAGCACCGTCCCCTGGGGGGCTCCCGTACTGCTGATGATGGTGTCTGATTGACACTCCCTGGTCCTCAGGTACTGTGGGCGGTTGGTGAGGTAGTCCAGGATCCAGGAGGTGAGGTGGTGATCCACCCCCGACAGCTGCAGCTTGTCTCCCAGGAGCGGGATCTGGATGGTGATGAAGGCACTGGAGAAATCAAAGAACATGATCCTCACAGTGCCCCCCCCAGGCTTCTCCAGGTGGGAGAGGGACCTCTGCAGCAGGTAGATGACGGTGTCATCCACCCCGATGGCAGGTTGGTAGGCGAACTGCAGCGGGTCCATTGATGGTCCCACAAGGGGCCGGAGTTGTCCAAGGACCAGCCTCTCCAGGGTCTTCATCAGCAGTGATGTCAGCGCCACCGGCCGGTAGCTGTTGAATTCCTTGGGGCGAGGGGTCTTTGGCACAGGTATGGCGCATGACTGATCAAATCTGTTGAAGAAGTTATTCAAGTCGTTTGCCCACTGGTGGTCCCCCCGGACCTGGGAGTCTGGCTCTTTGTAGCCAGAGATGGTTTTCAGGCCTCTCCAGACTCCGCTGACGTTCCTCTGCAGCAGCTGTTCCTCCATCCTCTTCTTGATGGAGCATGAAACATGTCACTTCCTGCCACGTTTACCTGAGCGATGTGTCAGCTGCCTCAGCTCAGGTGAACATGATGGAGCATGAAACATTTCACTTCCTGCCACGTTTACCTGAGCGATATGTCAGCTGCCTCAGCTCAGGTGAACATGATGGAGAATGAAACATGTCACTTCCTGCCACGTTTACCTGAGCGATGTGTCAGCTGCCTCAGCTCAGGTGAACATGATGGAGAATGAAACATGTCACTTCCTGCCACGTTTAACTGAGCGATGTGTCAGCTGCCTCAGCTCAGGTGAACATGATGGAGAATGAAACATGTCACTTCCTGCCACGTTTAACTGAGCGATGTGTCAGCTGCCTCAGCTCAGGTGAACATGATGGAGAGACTGAAGACGGCAGGATAAATAATACATAGAATCCCAGCCAACATTAATCACCCTTCCAGTATCAATGGAACATTAAATTAAGACTTTTCTAATACTTTCATAGAAATCGTTGGCGAAAGCTTTGCAAAGTAAGAAGTTACATACATTTATATATACTTGTGTATATATACTCGTATACAGAAGGATTATTCTTGTACATGTTTTGATTCGTTTTAACATTTCAGAAAACGCTTTAATGCATCTGACTGAATTATCTTGGATAGATGATATTACTTTATGAAAATGAGGCAATAAAGATGTAGACTTTTAAAAATGAAAGGTTTTTTATTTTAATATATATTTCTTAACAATAATTAAATTAACGAATCACCAAAAAAAACAAAGGCTGGTTCCCTGTATTGACATCACGGTCTGTAGACCTGCTGCTAGTGAGAGAAAGAGAAGATAGTCCAGAACATCAGTCCAGAACATCAGTCCAGAACATCAGTCCAGAACATCAGTCCAGAACATCAGTCCAGTTCACCAGTCCAGCTTCCCACTTCACCCATGGTTAGGCGAAGTACCCCCACAGGAACACGTTGATGGTCAGCAGCAGCAGGGCATTTATATTGCAGACGTTCCTCCAGAGCGGCACCTCCTGCAGGGAGTTCAGCTCGATGCCTTCAGGCTCTGCAGCCTCAGAGCCGGGAGCATTCAGACCGCAGAGCCTCAGAGCAGCCCTCCTCCACCAGGAGGTCACCGGGCCAGAGGTGACCGGGTCAGAGGTCATCGGGTCAGAGGTCGCCGGGCCAGAGGTCACCGGGCCAGAGGTCACCTGGGGAGCTGTGAGGTCGAGGCGAGGCTCCTGGCTGTGTCTGGACCACCAGGTGAGCCTGTAGAGCTGCAGAGAGAGGGGCTCACTTTAATAATATACCTACTAATGTTAACCTCTGTTTACAGGCTTCACGTCCTCATTAAGAACATCAGTTACTCTATGTGCACCAACAGTTTGACCTTCAACCTTCTGTTGACCTGAGGACCCCCTGATTCGCCACGCCCCCCTCCCTCTGTGTTTCACGATGCAACCCAAACTCTACCCCGGGTCTTTCTGCAGACAGTATCTCTGTATGACTGAGAAATACAATACAGCAGCTTAAAGTTTGAGTCTTTATTCACACACTGATTTCTGACTACCATGAGTAGTGTTGGGACCATTAGATACAGAGAGCACGGGATGAACATCATTACCTCTACTGTGGACAATTTACTTTCAAATAAACAAGCAATCTGTCCAAATTACCCCCTAAATCTTCTACATTGACCTTAAATTCATTTAATTAATGAAAATCAGTCCACTGAGACCCTGAACAATGTCAGAAATGGAGTCAGCTTCCTCAATAACCCCCAGGACCCCTCAGAACTGTCCAAATCAGCCAAGCCACAGCCCACCTAGGCTATAATGCTAATTGATGCTAAATTAACACAACTGATGCTAACTGTGTAAAGGTCCCAACATATGCAGGTTAGCATCCAGCAGTCTCTATGTGCTGGAGGCCCTACTATACATTTCTATCAGAACTCTTTGGGGCTCTCAACATGTCCGGGGTCAGGACTCTATGAGCTGCAGACACACTGTGAAGTCACAAAGGGTACATGGGTGTGGATGTATGTGCCTCACATGTTCTTCAGGGATGGGGGGCGTGGCCAGGCTGACAGCAGCCATGATGAGGCAGGTGAGAGCCAGCAGGATCAGGGCAAAGTGCAGATAGTGGACCTGAGCCAGGAGAGCAGGCCGGCCGTCAGGCTGCCCGCAGGCCGGAGCTTTGAAACTGAACTCCAGAACCATCCGGACCAGTCCCACCAGCAGCCCCCCATCAGACCCCAGAACGCACCCTGAGGAGCACATGGACACATTAAAGAGTCACTGAGGCTAATAACATTATAACACTATATCAAGTAGAACAATAACCCTGGTTTACTTTACACAAGAGAACCTCTGGAGAACGTTTCCTCTGTTCTCACTGGTTACTGGGGACCAAGATGTGGAACCAGTTTGGACATGTCAGTAAACTTAGGAACTTTAAAAACAAAGTAAAGAAAATAATTCCTCCTTACTGACTCTAAAACGACCCATGTTGTCTTTTTGCTTTATTATCTTCTCAGAGTTCCAGAAAGGGTAGTTTACATCGGCAGAGTTATATCAAACTGGTGAGTGTGTGTGTTTGTGTGTGTGTGTGTGTGTGTGTGTGTGTGTGTGTGTGTGTGTGTGTGTGAGTGTGTGTGTGTGTGTCTACCTGCTCGTTGGCACGAGGCCACAGGATGGCCATCAGGAAGACCGCAGTGATGGGAGGAGCCAGAAAGCTGGTCACTGATTGGATGTAATCGAACAGCTGTCCACTGTTGGCTGTCTGGATGACGGGAATCCACATCAGACTCACACACACCATGACCAGGACGAACACCCTAACATTAACACACATAACACATGTTACATACATGTATATAACACACATAACCCATATAAAACACATATATATAACCCATATAATATACATATATATAACAAATATAACACATGTATAACACATGAATATAATAGATGTAACATACATGTGTTATAGTCATGTATGTTACATGTATATAACTGTTGGGAAAATCGTGAATGTATCTTCCAATCTCAGAATAACATGATAACAAAGGCCCTACTTAGCTGTGTGCATGACAGGATGTCTGATTACCTAGAAGAGCATCAGGACTGTTTTAGGCGTATGATAGCTATGTGATTAACATGATGATTCAGCCTCTATGGAGAGAGACAGATGACAAGCATGTTTATTGCTTACGTGGGCCTTAGCTCATCTGAACTACACATTGAATAAACATGTATCTTGTGACTGTAACACTCTCTTTTGTATATAAGCGTGACAAGGACACTATTCGGGGAACTATTGGTCCCATGCAGCTTTGTGTGTGATGACTACTTCCATTCGTGAGAGGATAATAAATACAAGGATCCTGATATTGAAGATCGAGCCGGTGACAAGTGATATTTTTCAATAACAACAATAACCCATGTAAAACACATGAATATAACACATATAACATGCATATAACAAACATAATACATGTAAAACACATCTATATAACACATGGAAAGGACAGGTTTAAAACACATGTAACATACATGTATTAGACATGTATATAACACTTATATAACACATATAAAACACATGTATATAACCCATGTAACAGACATGTATATAACACGTATAACCCATGTAAAACACGTGTATATAACGCATGTAAAACACGTGTATATAACACGTATAACCCATGTAAAACACGTGTATATAACGCATGTAAAACACATGTATATAACACATGTAAAACACATGTATATAACACATCCGGGTCCGGCGCCGCGCGAGTGTGTAAGGTTTCAGCGTTAGAGTCCTTCTAGTTTATTGTGTTGTGTTTATTCTTGTGACCTTTCATTGTATTGTGGTATTGACTCTACCCTCTGGTTTCAGGTGTCTACACTTCCTGTCTTTGTGTGTCACATGCCAGCTTGATTGTTGTCTCCTGCTCCTGATTGTTTCCACCTGTGCCCCATTACCTTTGTGTGTGTGTGTGTGTGTGTGTGTGTGTGTGTGTGTGTGTGTGTGTGTGTGTGTGTGTGTGTATGTGTGTGTGTGTGTGTGTGTGTGTGTGTGTGTGTGTGTGTGTGTGTGTGTGTGTGTGTGTGTGTGTGTATATATAGCCCTTCTCTCCTTTTGTATTTTGTCGGTTCGTCTTGTCTACACATCAAGTCCATGCCTGTATACTCTTGTGAACTGTCGAGCTACCTAGTGGAACCTAGAGGTCTTATGAGAACCCCAGTTGATCCTAGTAATCATTTACTTTGAAAAGTCTTTTATACAATAAAAGATATTTTTGAAGTCAAACCAAATCGTGCATCTGAGTTCCTGTGAGTCTTTCGTGTCAGAGTGGAAGCCTGTTACAGCAGCTCTTACTCACACTGAGTAGTTTTCCTTATATTTACTTATTTTTACCTATCTTATCTTTTTATTTTTATTGTATATACTTTTGTTTAACTTATACTTGCACTATGGACATCAGGCCCGTACTTTTTGCACTCTTTTTAGTATTGTTCATGTTCACTACCGTGTCCGGGGTTTCCCCGGCCAGTGAACGTCCCATTGTTTACACTCGTGACCAGCTGTTAGCCTTCCGTAGCATGGCAATGCTAACGGGCGATAGACCCGCTGTTCCCCGCGAGCTGAGGAGAAAGAGACGGGGACGCCGTGCCGGAGCAACGCTGCGAGCCAGGAGGAGACGATACAGACCTGTCCTTCCATCTATCACCATGGGGAATGTTAGATCTCTCCCGAACAAGATGGACGAGATTGCGGTGCTGACCCGGCATGAGAGGCAGTATCGGGAGAGCAGTATCTTTGTGTTTACTGATACCTGGCTAACGGAGCTAACCCCGGACACTAACGCTACACTGGATGGTTTTCATCTACTGAGGGCGGACAGGACGAGAGAGAGCGGTAAGAGGAAAGGAGGTGGGCTGGCTGTGTTTGTGAACGATAGATGGTGTAATCCAGGGCACACCACTATTAAAGAACGAATCTGCAACAGGGACATAGAGCTGTTAGCCGTTAGCATGAGGCCCCACTATTTACCTCGGGAATTCACACATGTTATCGTGATAGCTGCATATATTCCCCCCTCTGAAAACGCTGAAGAGGCATGTGACGTCATCAGCTCTACTGTAAGCAGACTGCAAACACAGCACCCAAATGCTCTCCTCCTGATCTCTGGAGACTTCAATCAGGCCTCTCTCAAAAACTCTGCCCACTTTCAAACAATATGTTACCTGCACCACCAGAGGCAATAAAACACTGGACTTACTGTATGCCAACACCAAGGATGCATACAGCTCATCCCCCCTTCCTCCCCTGGCCAGATCTGATCACAACCTGGTTCACCTCCAGCCTGTGTACCAACCTCTGGTCCACAGACAGCCGGTGCCCACACGCACCGTGAAGAAGTGGTCTGAGGAGTCTGAGGAGGCCCTGAAAGACGGTTTTGACACTACTGCGTGGGATGTGTTCACTGACTCTCACGGGGAGGACATCAACGGCCTTACAGACTGCATTACAGATTATATGAACTTCTGTGAGGAAAACGTCGTACCCACCAGGACTGTACGGTGTTTTCCGAACAACAAACCCTGGATTACCCCCGGAATAAAGGCTCTCCTGAAGGACAAAAAGAGGGCCTTCAGATCTGGCAACAGAGAGGAGCTGAAGACTGTACAGAGGGAGCTGAGGTGGAGAATCAGAGAGGGGAAAAACAGCTACAGGAAGAGGATGGAGGAACAGCTGCTGCAGAGGAACGTCAGCAGGGGGGACCGCCAGTGGGCAAACGACTTGAATAACTTCAACAGATTTGATCAGTCATGCGCCTCCCCCCCCCGACGCATTCCCCCCTGCTGCACCCCCAATTGTCTCCACTGCCTGGAAATGGCCCTGTCACCTCTCCCACCTCTACTCAGCCCCCGGCCATCAGCTCACAGACACCTCTCACATCAGCCCCTGGTTCTTCTCCACCCGCTGACGACACCTTTTCCTTCACAACCAACCAGGTGAGGAGGGAGCTGCAGAAGTGTAAGGCGAGGAAGGCGCAAGTCCAGATGGCATCAGCTCGAGGCTCCTCAAATCCTGTGCGGATCAGCTGTGTGGGATTGTGGAGCTTCTATTCAACCTGAGCCTGAAGCAAGGGAGGGTACCACAACTGTGGAAGACGTCCTGTGTGGTACCTGTGCCCCTCACCCCAAGGAATTCAAAAGCTACCGGCCGGTGGCGCTGACATCACAGCTGATGAAGACCCTGGAGAGGCTGGTCCTTGGACACCTTCGGCCCCTTGTGAGACCATCAATGGACCCGCTGCTAACCCTGCTGGGGCAGCAGCATCTCGGCTGCTGACAGGAAGAGACTGAACAGACTGGTAAGGAAGGCCAGCTCTGTCCTGGGGAGTCCTCTGGACACTGTGGAGGTGGTGGGAGACAGGAGAATGGCAGCCAAGCTGTCCTCCCTGCTGGACAATATGTCCCACCCCCTCCAGGACACCCTGTCCTCACTGTGCAGCTCCTTCAGTGACAGGCTGCTGCACCCCAGCTGTCTCACGGAGAGATACCGCAGGTCCTTCCTTCCTGCAACGGTCAGACTATACAACCAGCACAGCCCCTTGTAGACCCCCCTCCCCCACACACACCACATCACAGACTATATCACCCCTTGCTGCTAAATACCAATCAACTATGTGCAATATGTGCAATATGTGCAATATGTGCAATATATACATGCTGTTAATAACTGTAATTAATACCTGGCTGCTAAATCCTTAGAACCGTTACAAGGTGTGTTTGTTGCATTTTGTATTTTGTAAATTGTGTAACTTGCTGCTGTTAAATACCATCAAACTATGTGCAATATGTGCTATATTTGCAATATATACATTATATACATATGCCATTAATAACTGTGTAATATATACCTGGCTGCTAAATCCTAAGAACTGTTACAGGATTTGTATTTTGAAAAGTTTTTGGTTTTTTTTACCTTTTTTTTTTATTATATTTGTATTATATCATAACTTAGTACTTTTTTTAACATCTAACATGAAGCTGTTGTGTTCCTGCTGTAGTGAAGCTGTCTGTGGCTCTCTCCTGCTGTACATGAAGCTGTCTGTGGCTCTCTCCTGCTGTAGCATGAAGCTGTCTGTGGCTCTCTCCTGCTGAACATGAAGCTGTCTGTGGCTCTCTCCTGCTGTACATGAAGCTGTCTGTGGCTCTCTCCTGCTGTACATGAAGCTGTCTGTGGCTCTCTCCTGCTGTAGCATGAAGCTGTCTGTGGCTCTCTCCTGCTGTAACATGAAGCTGTCTGTGGCTCTCCTGCTGTAGCATGAAGCTGTCTGTGGCTCTCCTGCTGTAACATGAAGCTGTCTGTGGCTCTCTCCTGCTGTAACATGAAGCTGTCTGTGGCTCTTCCTGCTGTAACATGAAGCTGTCTGTGGCTCTTTCCTGCTGTAACATGAAGCTGTCTGTGGCTCTCTCCTGCTGTAACATGAAGCTGTCTGTGGCTCTTCCTGCTGTAACATGAAGCTGTCTGTGGCTCTCTCCTGCTGTAACATGAAGCTGTCTGTGGCTCTTTCCTGCTGTAACATGAAGCTGTCTGTGGCTCTCTCCTGCTGTAACATGAAGCTGTCTGTGGCTCTTCCTGCTGTAACATGAAGCTGTCTGTGGCTCTTTCCTGCTGTAACATGAAGCTGTCTGTGGCTCTCTCCTGCTGTACATGAAGCTGTCTGTGGCTTTCCTGCTGTAACATGAAGCTGTCTGTGGCTCTCTCCTGCTGTAACATGAAGCTGTCTGTGGCTCTCCTGCTGTACATGAAGCTGTCTGTGGCTCTCTCCTGCTGTAACATGAAGCTGTCTGTGGCTCTTCCTGCTGTAACATGAAGCTGTCTGTGGCTCTCTCCTGCTGTAACATGAAGCTGTCTGTGGCTCTTTCTGCTGTAACATGAAGCTGTCTGTGGCTCTTTCCTGCTGTAGCATGAAGCTGTCTGTGGCTCTCTCCTGCTGTAGCATGAAGCTGTCTGTGGCTCTTTCCTGCTGTAACATGAAGCTGTCTGTGGCTCTTCCTGCTGTAACATGAAGCTGTCTGTGGCTCTCTCCTGCTGTAACATGAAGCTGTCTGTGGCTCTCTCCTGCTGTAACATGAAGCTGTCTGTGGCTCTCTCCTGCTGTAACATGAAGCTGTCTGTGGCTCTCTCCTGCTGTAGCATGAAGCTGTCTGTGGCTCTTCTCCTGCTGTAACATGAAGCTGTCTGTGGCTTTCCTGCTGTAACATGAAGCTGTCTGTGGCTCTTTCCTGCTGTAGCATGAAGCTGTCTGTGGCTCTCTCCTGCTGTAACATGAAGCTGTCTGTGGCTCTCTCCGCTGTAGCATGAAGCGTCTGTGGCTCTTTCCTGCTGTAGCATGAAGCTGTCTGTGGCTCTCTCCTGCTGTACATGAAGCTGTCTGTGGCTCTCTCCTGCTGTAACATGAAGCTGTCTGTGGCTCTCTCCTGCTGTAGCATGAAGCTGTCTGTGGCTCTTTCCTGCTGTAGCATGAAGCTGTCTGTGGCTCTCTCCTGCTGTAACATGAAGCTGTCTGTGCTCTCTCCTGCTGTAACATGAAGCTGTCTGTGGCTCTCTCCTGCTGTAACATGAAGCTGTCTGTGGCTCTCTCCTGCTGTAGCATGAAGCTGTCTGTGGCTCTCTCCTGCTGTAACATGAAGCTGTCTGTGGCTCTCTCCTGCTGTAACATGAAGCTGTGTGTGGCGCTCTCCTGCTGTAGCATGAAGCTGTCTGTTGGCTCTTCCTGCTGTAACATGAAGCTGTCTGTGGCTCTCTCCTGCTGTAACATGAAGCTGTCTGTGGCTCTCTCCTGCTGTAACATGAGCTGTCTGTGGCTCTCCTGCTGTAACATGAAGCTGTCTGGGCTCTCTCCTGCTGTAACATGAAGCTGTCTGGGCTCTTCCTGCTGTAACATGAAGCTGTCTGTGGCTCTCTCCTGCTGTAGACATGAAGCTGTCTGTGGCTCTCTCCTGCTGTAACATGAAGCTGTCTGTGGCTCTTTCCTGCTGTAACATGAAGCTGTCTGGGCTCTCTCCTGCTGTAACATGAAGCTGTCTGTGGCTCTCTCCTGCTGACTGAAGCTGTCTGTGGCTCTCTCCTGCTGTAACATGAAGCTGTCCTGGCTCTCTCCTGCTGTAGCATGAAGCTGTCTGTGGCTCTCTCCTGCTGTAACATGAAGCTGTCTGTGGCTCTTTCCTGCTGTAACATGAAGCTGTCTGTGGCTCTCTCCTGCTGTAGCATGAAGCTGTCTGTGGCTCTTCCTGCTGTAACATGAAGCTGTCTGGGCTCTTCCTGCTGTAACATGAACTGTCTGTGGCTCTTTCCTGCTGTAGCATGAAGTTGTCTGTGGCTCTCTCCTGCTGTAACATGAAGTGTCTGTGGCTCTTTCCTGCTGTAAATGAAGCTGTCTGTGGCTCTCTCGCTGTAACATGAAGCTGTCTGTGGCTCTCTCCTGCTGTAACATGAAGTTGTCTGTGCTCTCTCTGCTGTAACGTGAAGCTGTCTGTGGCTCTCTCCTGCTGTAACATGAAGCTGTCTGTGGCTCTTTCCTGCTGTAACATGAAGCTGTCTGTGGCTCTCTCCTGCTGAACATGAAGCTGTCTGTGGCTCTCTCCTGCTGTAACATGAAGCTGTCTGTGGCTCTCTCTGCTGTAGCATGAAGCTGTCTGTGGCTCTCTCCTGCTGTACATGAAGCTGTCTGTGGCTCTTTCCTGCTGTAACATGAAGCTGTCTGTGGCTCTCTCCCGCTGTAACATGAAGCTGTCTGTGGCTCTTTCCTGCTGTAGCATGAAGCTGTCTGTGGCTCTTTCCTGCTGTAGCATGAAGCTGTCTGTGGCTCTCTCCTGCTGTAGCATGAAGCTGTCTGTGGCTCTTTCCTGCTGTAACATGAAGCTGTCTGTGGCTCTTTCCTGCTGTAACATGAAGCTGTCTGTGGCTCTCTCCTGCTGTAACATGAAGCTGTCTGTGGCTCTTTCCCGCTGTAACATGAAGCTGTCTGTGGCTCTTTCCTGCTGTAACATGAAGCTGTCTGTGGCTCTCTCCTGCTGTAGCATGAAGCTGTCTGTGGCTCTTTCCCGCTGTAACATGAAGCTGTCTGTGGCTCTTTCCCGCTGTAACATGAAGCTGTCT
>JASDAP010000488.1:193439-220939 GCA_031216635.1 Dissostichus eleginoides
GACTCACACATTACTCAGAGGGACTCACACATTACTCAGAGGGACTCACACGTTACTCAGAGCTCAGAGGGACTCACACATTACTCAGAGCTCAGAGGGACTCACACATTACTCAGAGCTCAGAGGGACTCACACATTACTCAGAGGGACTCACACATTACTCAGAGCTCAGAGGGACTCACACATTACTCAGAGGGACTCACACATTACTCAGAGGGACTCACACATTACTCAGAGGGACTCACACATTACTCGGAGGGACTCACACATTACTCAGAGCTCAGAGGGACTCACACATTACTCAGAGGGACTCACACATTACTCAGAGGGACTCACACATTACTCAGAGCTCAGAGGGACTCACACATTACTCAGAGGGACTCACACATTACTCAGAGCTCAGAGGGACTCACACATTACTCAGAGCTCAGAGGGACTCACACATTACTCAGAGGGATTCACACATTACTCAGAGGGACCCACACATTACTCGGAGGGACTCACACATTACTCAGAGCTCAGAGGGACTCACACATTACTCAGAGGGACTCACACATTACTCAGAGCTCAGAGGGACTCACACATTACTCAGAGGGACTCACACATTACTCAGAGCTCAGAGGGACTCACATATTACTCAGAGGGACTCACACATTACTCAGAGCTCAGAGGGACTCACACATTACTCAGAGGGACTCACACATTACTCAGAGCTCAGAGGGACTCACACATTACTCAGAGTTCAGAAGGACTCACACATTACTCAGAGGGACTCACACATTACTCAGAGTTCAGAAACAGAAGAGTTTTACCCAGATCCCAACGAGCAGGACGAAGACGAAGTAGAGGACGAGGACAGCGATGTCAGCCGCCTCCATGCTGAGCCCTGAGGGGGGGGGGGCAGTGCTGCCTGCAGGGACACACAACCACACCATGACTAACACATATACACACACACACAGAGGACACACAACACATACACACACATACACACATACACACACACAGAGGACACACAACCACACCATGTCTGTCCAATGACCTTGCTCCCTTTCATGTCATGGTATACCTTGCATGACGAGTGAACCGTTTAATCAACCTGTACTGTAGCTAGCAGCAGCAAGTTCGGCAGCATTATAAAAAATGTAATAGCTTGCATTTATAATGTAAAGCAAACCAGAGCACAAGAGCAGCGCTCAAAAGAGAAGCACAAGAGAGAACAAGGAGATGTACAATACTGACGTGCAGCGGCAGCCGTTGCCAATCACAACCTTGTTACGCCACTGCACAGAGGACACACAACACACACACACAACCACACCATGACACACACACACATACACACAACCACAGAGGACACACAACACATATACACACACAGAGGACACACAACACATACACACACACAGAGGACACACAACCACAGAGGACACACAAAACATACACACACACACAGAGGACACACAACCACAGAGGACACACAACACATACACACACACAGAGGACACACAACCACAGAGGACACACAACACACACACACAACCACACCATGACACACACACACATACACACAACCACACCATGACACACACACATACACACAACCACAGAGGACACACAACACATATACACACACAGAGGACACACAACACATACACACACACAGAGGACACACAACCACAGAGGACACACAAAACATACACACACACACAGAGGACACACAACCACAGAGGACACACAACACATACACACACACAGAGGACACACAACCACAGAGGACACACAACACATACACACACACAGAGGACACACAACCACAGAGGACACACAACACATACAAACACACACAGAGGACACACAACACATACACACAGAGGACACACACAGAGGACACACACAGAGGACACACAACCACACCATGACACACAACACACACACACACACACACAACCACACCATGACACACACACATACACACAACACATACACACACAGAGGACACACAAACACAGAGGACACACATCACATACACACACACACAGAGGACACACAACCACCGAGGACACACAACACATACACACAGAGGACACACAACACATACACACACACACACAGAGCACACACAGAGGACACACAACCACACCATGACACACAACACATACACACACACACACACACAGAGGACATACACACAGAGGACACACACAGAGGACACACAACCACACCATGACACACAACACATACATACACACACACACACAGAGGACACACACAGAGGACACACAACCACACCATGACACATAACACATACACACACAGAGGACACACAACACACACTTAGAGTAGTTTGAGTACTCTAAGTACTCTGTGTACACTCAGAGTACACAGCAGTATTACTAACACCCCCTCAGGACAGGGACACAGAAATCACTGCATCTTCCTTATTGTTGCACACCGGATGACTTCCTGCTTAGAGCTGCTGAAACACGCACACACACACACACGCACACACACACACACACACACACACACACACACCTGTCTCATGATTATTGTTCTGGAGTTCTGTCTAATCAACCAAACCTAACGAAGGTGATAAAGAAGGCTCAGACCTGTAGTGGTAGACATGGCGCTCTTCTGTCACACTCGGTGTCTCCTCAGGCAGTAAATGTGTGTGTGTGTGTGTGTGTGTGTGTGTGTGTGTGTGTGTGTGTGTGTGTGTGTGTGTGTGTGTGTGTGTGTGTGTGTGTGTTGTCACCCTGAAGCTTAATGATTAATCAGCATGTTATCCAGAGTTACCTATAATTGGCAGAGTGAGCACAGTGGAGCCAGGAATGTAGAGTAGGGTCTCCGGCTCAGAGAGGCTGCCGGACCCTCCTTATGTTGGGACATTTACACAGCTAGCATCAGTTAGCATCAGTTAGCATCAGTTAGCATCAGTTACACAGTTATGTTGGGACATTTACACAGTTAGCATCAGTTAGCATCAGTTAGCATCAGTTACACAGTTATGTTGGGACATGTACACAGTTAGCATCAGTTAGCATCAGTTAGCATCAGTTACACAGTTATGTTGGGACATGTACACAGTTAGCATCAGTTACACAGTTATGTTGGGACATTTACACAGTTAGCATCAGTTAGCATCAGTTAGCATCAGTTAGCATCAGTTACACAGTTATGTTGGGACATTTACACAGTTAGCATCAGTTAGCATCAGTTAGCATCAGTTACACAGTTATGTTGGGACATGTACACAGTTAGCATCAGTTACACAGTTATGTTGGGACATTTACAAAGTTAGCATCAGTTAGCATCAGTTAGCATCAGTTAGCATCAGTTAGCATCAGTTACACAGTTATGTTGGGACATTTACACAGTTAGCATCAGTTAGCATCAGTTACACAGTTATGTTGGGACATTTACAAAGTTAGCATCAGTTAGCAACAGTTAGCATCAGTTACACAGTTATGTTGGGACATTTACATAGTTAGCATCAGTTAGCATCAGTTAGCATCAGTTAGCATCAGTTACACAGTTATGTTGGGACATTTACACAGTTAGCATCAGTTAGCATCAGTTAGCATCAGTTACACAGTTATGTTGGGACATTTACAAAGTTAGCATCAGTTAGCAACAGTTAGCATCAGTTACACAGTTATGTTGGGACATTTACATAGTTAGCATCAGTTGAGTTTATTAGCATTATAGCTGTTGCAGAAAATAGTACGAGATGTATTGGCCGATTTGGACAGTTTTAACCCTAACCCCACACACAACACACGCAAGATCACAGACTATAACACCCCTTGGTGTTAAATACCAACTATGTGCAATATATATATATATATAATACCTGGCTGCTAAATCCTCAGAACTGTTACAGGATGTGTATCTTTGTAAAATGTGTAACTTCTTTATTATAATTTATTTTTTTGAATCTTTAGTACTTTTTGTATCAAATCAAATCAAATCAAGGTTTATTTATAAAGCACATTTAAAAGCGATTTTTGGTCGAGCCAAAGTGCTGTACATGCAAATAATAAATAACACGTTACTACAATCGCAAAACAGAAGACAATAAATTACAACAGCAAATATAAAATCAAACACAGGGAAATGTCAGGAGTCGTGCTCCGCTCTGACAGAAGGCCAGGGAGAAGAAGTGAGTTTTAGTGATTTAAAAACCCCTAGGGTCTGGGCCGACCTCACATGGAGGGGCAGACTGTTCCAGAGCCTGGGGCCAGCTGCTGCGAAGGCTCGGTGCCCTCGGGTTTTGAGCCTGGTCTTGGGCACTACCAGCAGCAGCTGGTCAGCAGACCTTAATGCTCTGGCTGGGGAATAGCGATGGAGGAGTTCTGCTATATAGGCCGGAGCCAGCCCATTTAGTGCTTTGAAAACAAATAAAAGGATTTTAAAATCAATTCGGAACCGAATTGGAAGCCAGTGCAGTGAGGCCAGAATTGGGGTGATGTGTTCACGCTTTTTATGGCCAGTCAGAAGACGTGCAGCTGCGTTCTGCACTAGCTGCAGGCGTCTAATTGAGGCCTGGTCCATACCCACATACAGAGCGTTGCAGTAATCCAGTCTTGAGGTTACAAAGGCGTTAATGACCCTTTCTAGGTCTTTAAAAGATAAATAGGACTTGGTTTTGGCCAATAGTCTTATTTTAAAAAAGCAGGATTTGACTACGGTGCTGACCTGCTTATCAAATTTAAAAGTGCTACTGAAGGTCACTCCTAGGTTCATGACAGAGGGGAGGACGTTCTCACCGAGAGAGCCCAGAACATCAACCGGAGAGGCCGGAGGCTGGGGTCCAAAAAAGATGACCTCAGTCTTGCTCTCGTTGAGGTTGAGGAAATTTTGGCTCAGCCAGGATTTGATCTCCGTTAAGCAGTCCATCAACTGCTGTAGTGAGTGTCCGACACTTGCTTCGAGAGGCAGATAGATCTGTACATCGTCGGCGTAGCAGTGGAAGGGAATGTTGTGTTTGGTGAGAATTGAACCTAGGGGCAGTATGTACAGTAAAAAGAGGATGGGGCCCAGGATAGAGCCTTGGGGAACCCCACAGGTAAGAGGGGCTTTGGCAGAGGAGAAGGCACCTAGCTGCACCGAGAAGCTACGGTCTGTCAGGTAGGACCTGAACCATGTAAAGGCAGAGCCTGTGAATGCACACTTCTTCGTTAACGTGAAGCTGTCTTTGGCTCTTTTCTGCTGTGACAATGTACATTTCCCCTCTGTGGGACTGATGAAGGTATTCTGGTTCTGATCCAGGTGAACTAAGTATGGGTCGGACCTAACATCCTCTAGGGGAGGTTTTTATTTTTTATTTTGAAGTGAAATGCATCAATCTGATGCACTTTGAGGCCCATCTATCAACACCCATATGAAACAGAACTGTAAACAGATTTTCTTTTTCTGAATGCTTATTTTACAAATCACTCCTTTTTTAACTGTATTTTTGTTTTACTGTCCTAAAGTATGAATTGGAATAATTTCATACCTGTTTTTTAAAGTATTCTCTCTTTTTTTTAGAACTATAATGATCATAGACATTACATTGCATTTAGCTGACGCTTTTATCCAGAGCGACTTACAATAACTGCATTCGACCAAGAAGACACATCGGTCGTGCTTACAGCAGTGTGTGTTCCGCCGCATGCTGACAACAACACAGCGCTGGACAAGCTGTTTGGTGTTATTCGGCCAATCAGAGCACACCTCACTGCTTCCTGCTTACACAAACTGAGACGGGACAGACCCGTGACTATACACGCTGGAGTGAGGAGTCAGACTCAGCTCTGCAGGACTGCTTTGAATCTACGGAGTGGAGTGTGTTTGAGGACAACAACGCGGTCATCTGCTACATTGGGAAATGCATCGATGACTTGGTACCGAAGGTTACTGTACGAACATTCCCGAATCAAAAGCCCTGGATAAACAGCGAGGTGCGTACCAACCCCAGCCACAAACTGTTCTGTCTGCTGCCGTCTGGAAGGCGGTCCCCCAGCATCAGGACTAAAACCACCAGACTCAGGGACAGTTTCATCCCACAGGCCACAAGACTGTTAAACACCTGAAGTTTTGAAACAACAGCCATAACATTCAACTGTTTGCAACTTTAATGCACTATTTTATTTCTATTCTACTTTATTATATTTACAGATTTTCATCGTCATAACTGTACTGTATGTACAAATGACAATAAAAGCCTTGAAATCCTTGAAATCAATTTTGTTACTAATCTTTGAAATATCAAAGACTGTGATAACAAAAAAGCCATTCCCCAGATATGTATTATATGGAAAACGGCATTTAAAGGGTTAAAATCCTGAAATGATTCAATATTTGGTATTTTTGATTAGGACTGAAGATGCTTTAAAGATTGAAGAAAACAAAGTGGTGGAATATATAATATAATGTTTGTATCAAAGCTTTTGGCAGTGCACATAGCGAGGTGCATTTGAATGACACCGGAGGGTTAGGAAAACAATGAAGAGTGAAGTTAGATATCTGGAAAATGAGTTATTTATATTTCAAACATTTTTAATAATGTTAACATTTAAAGGAGGAAATCTGGGTAAACTTTATAAAATAGTGATTTGAAAAGAGGAACAAGTTGTTATTATTATCTGTAAAGAAAAAAATAATGATAAAAAAGGTTTAGGCTGTGGCTCAGTGGATTAGTGCGCTGGTTCAATCCCCCTGCAGTCAGCATGTCGTTGTGTCCCTGAACACACCTCACCCTGTGGGGACTGTCCTCAGCATGTCGTTGTGTCCCTGAACACACCTCACCCTGTGGGGACTGTCCTCAGCATGTCGTTGTGTCCCTGAACACACCTCACCCTGTGGGGACTGTCTTCAGCATGTCGTTGTGTCCCTGAACACACCTCACCCTGTGGGGACTGTCTTCAGCATGTCGTTGTGTCCCTGAACACACCTCACCCTGTGGGGACTGTCCTCAGGACCGACTGGATGGACGCTTTGGATTGAGGCCTCTATGTGATGTCTATGTTTATGAAAGGTAGTTGAAATACTTCAGGGAAAGACGGACGAGTGAGTTTCAAACCTTTATTTAGGAAAAAAGCGGTTTTATATTCAAGAAAAAGTCTTAATATTTAAAAGGAGAAAATGTGAACTGAACGTCCTTTAAGGAATTATTTTCATAAGTTTCTCACGTATTATAATGCTACTGTAACAGGAGACATCTGAAGAACACACACCCCCACAGAAACACACACAGCTGCTCTGTTCTCAGGTGTTTCATCACTTCTCCCGCAGTCTCTGCCACGTATATTTAAAGATATATTTATAGAAAGTCAGACATCAGGATGTTTAATATTTGCTATCTCCTTCAGCGTTAATCTGAAACAGCTGCTAATAAACGATATTCAGTCTGTTCCTGAAGTCATACATATAAACTTTAAACTTAATGAATCAGTCAAAGATTATTGCCTTTAACTTTGATCAGATTCATTGAATTTGAAAGTGTTAAACGTTTTCGACTTTATTTCTGATTATGTATTTAAACATAAATATAAATATATATATGTACTTATAAGATAAGATGGAGCTTTATTGTAGGGAAGGTGTGACAGCAGCAGTGAGAGAAACACAGATGGTCCTCATGAGAAGAAACAGAGATAAAAACAACACAACCTAAATAAATAAAACAAACATAGTATGAATGTACATGTATACATATACGTGAGCAAGGCTAAATATATATGCCTTTGAATGTGCAGATATATCACCGCAGTATGTTTTTTAGAGTAGCATTTATTGTTTTACAGTCTCCCTACGGAGGCGTGGGAGCTGTGAGACGTCAGCAGCCAATCACAGGGCATGTGAACGGTCCAGCTGGCAGCAGCTGGCAGCAGCAGGAGCAGCGAGTGCTCTGATTGGCTGTGGCGCCGGCAGGCTTCAGGATAAAAGAGCAGGCGTCCCTAAACACATCATCTTCCTCACCATGGCCTTCCTCTGGATCGTGTCCTGCCTCGCCTTCATCAGCGCCGCCTACGGTCAGACCGATAGTCTTCATTCTGTACTGATGTTTATTATCCTGTTCCTCCTTCAGTTAGTATCCAGATGTTCTCAATCCTTCAGTTAGTATCCAGATGTTCTCAATCCTTCAGTTAGTATCCAGATGTTCTCAATCCTTCAGTTAGTATCCAGCTGATGTTCTCAATCCTTCAGTTAGTATCCAGATGTTCTCAATCCTTCAGTTAGTATCCAGCAGATGTTCTAAATCCTTCAGTTAGTATCCAGATGTTCTCAATCCTTCAGTTAGTATCCAGCAGATGTTCTAAATCCTTCAGTTAGTATCCAGATGTTCTCAATCCTTCAGTTAGTATCCAGATGTTCTCAATCCTTCAGTTAGTATCCAGATGTTCTCAATCCTTCAGTTAGTATCCAGATGTTCTCAATCCTTCAGTTAGTATCCAGATGTTCTCAATCCTTCAGTTAGTATCCAGCAGATGTTCTAAATCCTTCAGTTAGTATCCAGATGTTCTCAATCCTTCAGTTAGTATCCAGCAGATGTTCTCACTCTCTGAAGCTCTTCCTGTTCTTCTGATGCTAGCTGCATTTTGTTTAAAGTTGGCCCTACTCTCTAAATGTGTGTACTATTATATATATTGATGTTTCTACCTGACCCCCAGGCTGCGGCACCCCTGCCATCACCCCCCAGGTGTCGGGTTACGCCCGCATCGTGAACGGGGAGGAGGCCGTGCCTCACTCCTGGCCCTGGCAGGTGTCCCTGCAGGTCAGTCTGAGCCTCACTGAATATTAACCTGAGACAGATTTTATTTAACACTCCCTGCTTCTCTCAGCAATCCAGCGGCTTCCACTTCTGTGGGGGTTCCCTGATCAACGAGAACTGGGTGGTGACCGCCGCCCACTGCAACGTGAGGTCAGAACACACACACACACAATATACACACACCACAGACACACACACAGACAGATACAGATACACACACACAGACACACACACACACACAGAGACACACACAGAGACACACACACACAGACACACACACAGACACACACACACACAGACACACACAGAGACACACACACAGACACACACACACACAGACACACACACACAGACACACACACACACAGACAGATACAGATATACACACACATACACAGACACACACACACACAGACACACACACACACACACAGACACACACACACAGACACACACACACAGACACACACACACAGACACACACACACAGACACACACACACACAGACACACACACACAGACACACACACACACAGACACACACACAGACACACACACAGACAGACACACACATACACAGACACACAGAGACACACAGACACAGACACACACACAGACAGACCACACACAGACACACACACAGACAGATACAGATACACACACACACAGACACACAGACAGACACAGACACACACACACACAGACACACACACACACAGACACACAGACACACACACAGACACACACAGACACACACAGACACACACACACAGACACACACACACACACACACAGACACACACACACACAGACACACACACAGACACACACAGACAGACACACACACACAGACACACACACACAGACACACGACACACACACACAGACACACACACACAGACACACACAGACACACAGCACACACACACACGCACAACACAAAGGAAGGTTTAATGAAACACCACTTCCTGTTTCCTGTTTCAGGACGTACCATGTGGTGATTGTTGGGGAACACAATAAGGGCTCCGGCTCCAACGAGGACATCCAGAAACTGAAGCCCGCCCAGGTGAGACCCTGTCAGCCAATCAGCATTCAGACCCCCCCCCCCCCCCCTTCGTTTACCATTAACTGATTCCCCCCCCCAGGTGTTCACCCACCCCCTGTGGAACCCCCGCACCATCAGCAACGACATCTCCCTCATCAAGTTGGCCTCCCCCGCCCGCCTGGGACCCAACGTCTCCCCCGTCTGCCTCGCCGAGTCCTCCGACAACTTCAGCGCTGGGACCACCTGCGTGACCTCCGGCTGGGGGCTGACCCGTTACAATGGTGAGTCCCTATGCTAAGCCAACGGAGGCTAACGGTTAGTCGTCTCAACACCTGTTCTGTAGCGGCTTGACGATAGGTACAGACTGGAGAAAGATCTAAATGAGGCAGTCCATTTACCGTTAGCTGGATCAGGGACAGCTGAACATTAATGGGTGCGTTTGATTTCTCCCCCTGCAGCTGCCAACACCCCCAACCTGCTGCAGCAGGCCTCCCTCCCCCTGCTGTCCAACGAGCAGTGCAAGCAGCACTGGGGCAGCAACATCTCCGGCGTCATGATCTGTGCTGGAGGAGCTGGAGCCACTTCCTGCATGGTGAGGCCCCGCCCCCTACGTGTCTCACCCTCTCTGTGTCTCTCCCCCTGTGTAACCTGTCTCTCTCCCCCCTGCAGGGAGACTCTGGTGGTCCTCTGGTCTGTGAGAATTCCGGAGCCTGGACTCTGGTGGGCATCGTGTCCTGGGGAAGCAGCCGCTGCTCCACCTCCACCCCCGCAGTCTACGCCCGCGTCACCGAGCTGCGCAGCTGGGTGGACCAGACCCTCGCCGCCAACTAAGCAGAGGAAACCCCCCCCTTGACCCCCGACCCCCCCACCAACCCCCTGACCCCCAAACCCTAATAATAAAACTCTGAATATCACACACCAGTCTGTCTTTCATTAAGGTTCCTTCGACTGAGGGGAGCAGCCCTCACCCCGACCCCCAACCCAAAAATAAAATTTGAACATCACCCCCTGCGTTTGTTGTTTCCATTTCTGCTACAGATGTAGCACCTCATTTCGGACGCCCCTACCGATGTGGGCCCGTGATCGGCACAGGGTGGGCCCTCACTGAAAGGAAAACCCACCGCATGATGAAACCAGCTGCAATGGATCATGGATCCACCAGGGGGAGCAGTGATTAAAAAGCTGCCACACTGATAGAACTACAGTAGAGGTCTGATATAGCGGATATTTGTTAGGATCCATATGTCACCGATAGGATCATATTCTGTGCTAAACAACATCACCATGTTTTATTTAACGAAATAATGTGGTTTCATCCACATAGGCGTACTACAACTACAAAACCATCGGTTTGTTTTTTCATCAGGAAATGCAACCGGCTCAAACAAACTATTTTTAATCATCATCCTCACGATCATTTAATGTATCATATGTTCGCCGAATTGACATGAACGCACTAATAAATGTGAATATACTGTAGTCAACTTCATTAAAGCGTTATTGACGTGCCTAAACTCAGTAATTCACTAAAAAGAGGTTTCATTTTAATGGAGCCTCGTCATCTCCCACGGGCAAACGGGCTCTAATATTATACTATTGTTAATAGTTCAGTGTGTTATTAGTGTTTAGTGTTACTGCTAGAACATCACAGGAGCACTGCAGTCTCTTCTCCTAAATCCTTTTGAATTCTCCTATCCACTATTCATTAACCCTGAAATGGTCTGTCGGCCATCATTGGTGTGACAAAGCTCTACCACCCCCCCTCTGTTAACAAGATATACTGTAGTAGCCTATGTTGCGGACTCTCTTTGTTTAAAATAATTGCCCATCGGAATGTGTGGAGTCTCCCATGGGGATGGGAGACTTCTGACTTTTGTCACATTCCGATGGACTATCGGAAGGACATGCAGGGCAGCATTGCCGGTCTGAAAGGGTCTCTGGAAATATCAAACATTTAATTAAAGTTTTAAAAACAGTGACAGGTTAAGATCCGAGGTTGGAAGAAGTATTCCGATTATTTACCTAGGTAAAAAGACGTGTTAGAAGCAAATGTCCTGCATTCAAAATTGTCAATAGCCCAAGTGAAAGTATTATCATCTGAAAGTAAAATGAATCATTTTGTTATTAGTATTAAATACATATAATTTGTGCAACTTGTATTTAGAAATACTCTGTTGTAATTATTGATGCATAAATGTGTTCATCCATTCAATGTGGCATCTGCTATAATGGGGTTAATGTATGATATACTTAATATCAACACATGACTGTATGATACGTGATAATGTATGAGTTGATTTACTTCGATCTACTGTACTGTGTACACCACAACAATATTACAAAACATATACTGCACATTAAAGCAAACTATTGTAAAGGTAAAAGTATGAGCATAAAAAAAGTGTAAACATCTACATTATTATTATGATTATTTAATATAAAAGACTATATATTATTGAATTAAAATTAAGATAAGATTAGATATACTTTTTTGATCTAAAATATTGATGTTTTTTCGTTATAGTAGCCTGTGATTAAATGCTCTTCAGCAAACACACCTGCAGAGCTGCAAACACTGCAAACAGACTAAGTTCTGCTGTACTGTATTTGGGAATGAAGCGCCATCTCATGGTTAAATCCTGAATTCAACAAATGGGGAAATTTTGGCAACGCCCTTTTTAGGAATAGTGGGAGGGCTTTTATCTCCCAGCCACTGGGATCCGCTGGGTTTTTGGTTGGAATCCACTGGGAGGAGTCCTATTTGGAGTGCTACATCTGTATATGTGTTTTTATAGATAAATATATACATCGTATAATAAAATACCTTTTTAGGGTACCCCCGACTGACTTGACCCCTGATCCCCACCCCCAAAACTCTGACCATCACCCACCATGTCAGTCTTTTGGTTTTATAAATTTGTGTACATATTATTTTCATTTCAAACCTGTTCTACACCGCCCCCCGGTACCGGGGGGAAAAACGCGTCATCTGCAGGAAACAGCGTCTGAGGGCATCTTAATATTTAATAAACTATGAATGTTTTATATCCATGAAACGGGAAGAAACTCAGCTAACTGATCTTTTTTTTTTTTTTTTCAAAAAAACCCCACAATGCTAACGCTCAGCCTCTGAATTAGCCAAGAGCGAAGAAATGCTAACCGATTACTGCACAGAAACTCACTCATAACACCCTTATTACTTATTACTTATTATTACTACTTACTTAACTGCACATCCAACATATTGACTAGCATCGTGAGATGACACAGAATCGATAGGTACATACATTATCACTCCATGATAAGAACTCGCGAAGATATTAACAAGAACAGACATCAAAACATGTGGCGCTAGGTAGCTAAAAACGGCAACATGGCCTACCTGTGTCGTTGTCTGGTCAAAAGTGGTCTTCAATGACATTAAAACCATAAAAACGCTGCTGAAGGTTAATCCATAGGTTAATCCAATGTCTGTGTCCCTTTGAAATGATTTCTGATAATCCATAAGCAATAAACCTGCTTTCCCGTTTTCAGATGTCAGAGCGAGACACAGCTTCACTCTCATGCAAAACTGCGTGTGCATAGCTTTCATTTCTCAATGGTAACGTTGGGTGTGTATGTGGAGACTCCCCTTCGATTCTATTGGCTCTAACGGTCAGAAAGAGATGTCAATCACCAAAATCGACCAATGGGTTCCAGAGAAACGGTAAAAACGCCCATTTCCACCCAGATCACCTCAGAGGTGGAGTTCTTTTAGAGAAACCTCTCTAAAAAGGTCAAATGTCACTTGTTTTGCATCAATCTTGATACAGGGCACTTATTATATGTTGTACTTTGGATTCCTAAAGCTTTTAGTCTACCTTACCATCATCCAAGGGTGGTTTTTACTATAAGTAAAAAATAAGTTTTGGACGGACACTATAATTTACAGTTTTTTACTATGTTCAATCTGAATTTTCTTTAAAATAAAAAACATCAATATTGATTCTAACTTTTCTACATCCAACTCACAGGTTCATCATTACTTTGAGAAAAAAGATTATTAATTTAACCCTTTTAGAAGGGAAGATATGGTCATTAGTTCTGGGAATGTCATTTTCGAGCCTGAGACCTGAAAAACAGGCTCAGTGCTTAACAGGTTAAACAAATAATGTTTCAAATGTAAATATGCCAGATTTTAGCTTTGAGCTCATTTCCATCCGTAGTCCCTCACATACAACATATGAGAACAAGACATTTATATACACAGCAAAAATAAATACATGATATGCAGAAAGAGCATGAGCAGCACGCAAGCATTTACGGGTTATCACCTAACCCTAACCACCTGGCAGCACAATGTAGCAGCTACAAAGATACAAGAGATGCATAAAGTGAGAGAGAGGAGATACAAGAGATACATAAAGAGAGAGAGAGAGAGAGGAGATACAAGAGATGCATAAAGAGAGAGAGAGAGAGATACAAGAGATGCATAAAGAGAGAGAGAGAGAGGAGATACAAGAGATGCATAAAGAGAGAGAGAGAGATACAAGAGATGCATAAAAGAGAGAGAGAGATACAAGAGATGCATAAAGAGAGAGAGAGATATACAAGAGATACATAAAGAGAGAGAGAGAGGAGATACAAGAGATGCATGAAGAGAGAGAGAGAGAGATACAAGAGATGCATAAAGAGAGAGAGAGAGGAGATACAAGAGATACATAAAGAGAGAGAGAGAGAGGAGATACAAGAGATGCATAAAGAGAGAGAGAGAGAGATACAAGAGATGCATAAAGAGAGAGAGAGAGGAGATACAAGAGATGCATAAAGAGAGAGAGAGGAGATACAAGAGATACATAAAGAGAGAGAGAGAGAGAGATACAAGAGATGCATAAAGAGAGAGAGAGGAGATACAAGAGATACATAAAGAGAGAGAGAGAGAGGAGATACAAGAGATGCATGAAGAGAGAGAGAGAGATACAAGAGATGCATAAAGAGAGAGAGGAGATACAAGATGCATAAAGAGAGAGAGGAGATACAAGAGATACATAAAGAGAGAGAGAGAGAGATACAAGAGATGCATAAAGAAGAGAGAGAGATACAAGAGATGCATAAAGAGAGAGGAGAGGAGATACAAGAGATGCATAAAGAGAGAGAGAGATACAAGAGATGCATAAAGAGAGAGAGAGGAGATACAAGAGATACATAAAGAGAGAGAGAGAGGAGATACAAGAGATGCATAAAGAGAGAGAGAGAGATACAAGAGATGCATAAAGAGAGAGAGAGGAGATACAAGAGATGCATAAAGAGAGAGAGAGAGATACAAGAGATACATAAAGAGAGAGAGAGAGATACAAGAGATGCATAAAGAGAGAGAGAGAGAGAGAGAGCGAGAGGAGATACAATAGATGCATAAAGAGAGAGAGAGGAGATACAAAGATACATAAAGAGAGAGAGAGAGATACAAGAGATGCATAAAGAGAGAGAGAGAGAGAGAGAGAGAGAGGAGATACAAGAGATGCATAAAGAGAGAGAGAGAGAGAGAGAGAGAGAGAGAGAGGAGATACAAGAGATGCATAAAGAGAGAGAGAGGAGATACAAAGATACATAAAGAGAGAGAGAGAGATACAAGAGATGCATAAAGAGAGAGAGAGAGAGAGAGAGAGAGAGGAGGATACAAGAGATGCATAAAGAGAGAGAGAGAGATACAAGAGATACATAAAGAGAGAGAGAGAGATACAAGAGATGCATAAAGAGAGAGAGGAGATACAAGAGATGCATAAAGAGAGAGAGAGAGATACAAGAGATACATAAAGAGAGAGAGAGAGAGAGAGAGAGAGAGATAGATACAAGAGATGCATAAAAGAGAGAGAGGAGATACAAGAGATACATAAGAGAGAGAGAGAGATACAAGAGCATAAAGAGAGAGAGAGAGAGGAGAGAGAGAGAGAGAGAGAGAGGAGATACAAGAGATGCATAAAGAGAGAGAGAGGAGATACAAGAGATACATAAGAAGAGAGAGAGATACAAGAGATGCATAAGAGAGAGAGAGAGGAGAGAGAGAGAGAGAGATACAAGAGATGCATAAAGAGAGAGAGAGAGAGGATACAAGAGATACATAAAGGGAGAGAGAGAGAGATACAAGCTATTGAGAGTGGGACCATCCCGTGTCTCAGCTGGGAGGCTATTCCACAAAGAGCTGCCTTTAATGGAGAGGACATTTTGTCCAAAAGTGGTCCGTCTACGGTGGACCTCACAGTCTCCTCTGGTTTCTGACCTAGTGCAGCGTCCAGTGTGTTTTTTGGATGAATTCCCCTAAGGGAGGGGGGGGGGGGGCAGTCCATGTAAACATTTTATAATAAACACATACTTATAAAAGACTTAAAATTGTAAAAACTCAAGAAACTGTGTTTATCAAGCATGGAACAGGTGGTATGAATGAGGCTTTCTGTCAAACACCTTGATAGCTCTCTTGTTCAGCTGTTCTATGGGTTTCAGGTTTGTGGCACAAGCAAACGGCCAGTTTGTCAAACAGTATTCAATGTGGGACAGAGTCATGCAGTGGAGGTATGACTTTGCAGCATTTGTTTAAAATGTTGCAAGTTGAATTTTATGGTATTGGATACTTTCCCCTTCTCTCGCTTTTTGGGTCAAAAGTGACCGAGCGACTTTGTTTTTGATCATAAATATTGTGTTTTTCATCCAATTGCCTCAAGACCTTATGTTAGCCTCCACACTAGGCCTCTGAACATATACAATTGATGATCACCACTTGCATTGATTTTTTTGTGATTTATTCAACAGTGAAACACCCGTGATGTTTTCGGTCAGAATTGACCGCCAGAGGAAATGAATGGGTATGAGTGTATTATGTTCATTCTGCAGATGGAAAACATCTCCATACACACACACAGACACACAGACAAAACAATTTACTCTAAGTTACAGGAACCTCTCACTTTCTCACGCTGTATGATTCAATGTATCATACCTTCTCACAGGTTCGAGCTCTGTGCCCCTCGAGAAAGAAAAACCTCTCACTTTCTCGCGCTAAATGCCCCTCCATTACTGTCTCTCATGCAGTTATATTTGTGCCTTGCTCACACTTGACTCATTGACACAATGAGTAGGCGACCGATTAGGCGATTTTCTGTCAGAGAGGCTCTGGACAAATGTTTTGAACCAGATGAAGAGGAGATTGAACCAGACATAGAGGACGATGTCTCAGAAATGGAAGACAACAGCGATCCAGACTATGAGCCTGACCAACAGTCAACAGACCAGGAAGAGGCCCCTGAGGGAGAGGGCCCTGAGGGAGAGGCCCCTGAGGGAGAGGCCCCTGAGGGAGAGGCCCCGGAGGGAGAGGAGCCCTGAATATTTATTTGTCTCTAAATGTTCATCCAGGAAAACAGTATCAGTGTCTTATTTTATATTCATCACAGTGAATGCAGTGAATGCTGAACTTGATGGGCCCACCGGTGGGTCCGAACCATATACTGTAGTTGAAAGTACACAATGAAACACTGACTTGCTTGTATCAAAGAACGGGAATAATCTCAGCTACAACACCAACTAAAGCATTTCCATGTCCAGTAAACACAGCCTACATGGCAAGCATTGTTATAATATACAGTAATGTACAGTGAGCACTATCTTTGAACTTACTGCAAAATTGTAACATGAAATTCACCCCTGGTGTCATTCTGTCTGTCAACCCTTGATTCTACTTGCTTTGACTGTTCAAATGAGATGTCAACCATCAAAAGGGATAAGGGGTTCCAGAGATATCACTGTGCAAAACACACCGGTCAATTTTGACCGAAAATAGTATGGGAAGGGGGTATGACCTAACGCAAGAGAAGGGGTAATATGTTTCTTAAAAGTCAAGTTTGAGTCCAGTATGACTCCAAGATACTTGAACTGGGAGACTAGTTCTATTTCTGCTCCGTTTAAAAACACATTGGATATTAAAATAGATATGATGTGATTCAGGTACCTCAGACTGGGGGGGAGCAGCTCTGACCCTCCCCCCTGAACGTTAGTGATAACTGTGTGAACATCAGAGACTGTGTTTGCTGTTTCTTTCTGGGTTTTTATGGATTACATTACATTATATATCATTTAGCTGACGATTTTATCCAAGGCGACTTGCAATAAGTGCAAAAACCATAAAGAATCAAACTCCGAACAACAAGGAAAGTGCAGATATATTCACTTGAAGCATGACATACCATAGTAAGAGCTGCTGAATCAGATAAAATGCCTATATTAACTCAACAAGTGCTTCGTGTTTTTGTTTTTTTCAGCAATAACTTAATTGCCAAGGTACAGACGAAATATATGCATTTCCAGTTTGCGTCTGAAGATATGCAGACTTTCTGCTGTCCTGGTGTCCATGGGGAGCTGATTCCACCAATCAGGAGCCAGGATAGCAAACAGGTGTGTTTGTGAGGGGTACCTGGGTCCCACTAGCAGTGAGGGAGTAGCAGCTGATTGGCTGACCCTGAGCGTAGCGCACGTGCTGGACCTAGGGTGACCACATCCAGATGTATGCTGATGATACTGTCATGTATGTTCACGGAGGCAGTCTGACACAAGTGGCTAATGAGCTGACGAACAAGATGGTTCATGTAACAGCTTGGTTGGAGCAATGCTGTCTGCAACTAAATGTCAGTAAAACTGTGTGTATGTTCTTCACCAAAACCAAGTCCTCCTGCGTTGAGCCAGATGTGTTTGTGTCCGGGGAGAGGCTACAGGTGGTCTCACAGTACAAATACCTGGGGGTCTTAATTGATTCAAGACTCAATTTTAAGGCTCAGGTGAAAAAGGTCTGCAACAGGGTCAAATTCAGTCTGTCAAATGTGAGGTTTACCAGAGACTGCATGTCAACAGAGGCGGCTCTGATGTACATGCACTCTATGGTTCTATCTCACATCACCTACTGCTTAACAACCTGCTCACATGCCTGAACAACCACTCTTAAACCCCTGGAATCATTATACAAACAATCACTTCAAATAGTAGAGAAGAAATCAGTTCATTCTCATCATTGCCCAATACTCACAAAGTACAACTTGTTGAGCTGGGAACATGTAATGAGATATGCAAATGCTTGCCTCATGTACAAAATAATACACGGCCTTACCTCACCTCTGCTCAGACATTTGATCACCATACGCACACCTGTAACTAACTAGGTCAACAAGAGCTGCAACACGAGGAGACTGCGTGGTTCCATGAAGGAAGAGTTCCTTCAGCCAATCGTCTTCTTCTTTTAAAGCTGCACAACAGAGGAACTCAGTCCCAGTAACCATTAGAGAACAAAACACCTGCACTTTATTCAGATCTAACTTAAAAGCATGGTTAGTGGAAAATCAGCTCTGTCAACACGGACACAATCTGCACTTTACAACGCTCTGTTTGCACATGTGCCTTGACCTGTTGCTATCTGTCTGCTTTGGGAATATGTATTTTAGTTTTGTTTTTGTGTTTTTATAGATGCTTTTATCATAATATAAGCATCTATGTTGAATGTTGTTTTACTGATTGTATTTACCTGTCATTTGAAGTGAATTTTTTTTAGGATGATTTTCAGTATCTGTCCAGGGACTGCAGATGAAAAATAGCCTGTTGGCTAACTCTGGCGCATTTACAGAAATGTTAATCAACGTGCACTGTCGCTGCAAATAAATAAATAAATAAAATAAACAAGCCACATGTGGGACAGAAATACGTTTGTGCGGGACAATGCGGGACATGTTACTGCATTGCTAAGAACTTTATCTAACCCTTAAAAATTATATTCTATTGAAACTATTAACTTATAAATATTATTTACAACGCTTTACTATGGTTTAATTGTTTGCACAAACCATGCAAGTGATGTAATTCAATATATGTGTTTTGAATGAAATTCTTTTCAACATTTATATAATAAGAAAATATTCTGGTGTTTTTTGGCGATATCCGAGTCTGGAAAAATGACCAGAGCCAGCTTGCAGTCTGCTGACCTGGGGCCGAGAGTTGCTCAGTGTGCTAAACGTTTATTTAATCAGTTGCTGTAACCTTGTCTCTTTGGTAATGCCCTTTTGGATTCAGGAGGAATGTCTCCATAGATCCATATTTTCTTTATGAGCTTGGCATTTCTTGTGAGTTTCGGTGAAGCGTCTTTTACAAACATATTCACCTCCGTGTGCAATTGAAAAAGAATTCTGGCAAATCTCACAAAAACAGTCTGGGAATCTCCCTCCAGCGGCTGCACCCATAGGTTAATACATTTCTCTGCTGATTGATTGACCTCTGACACAGATAATGGTGATGATATTCCTCTTGTTTTCTCAACACCTTTGGATAAAAGCCACGTTTTAGACCGGCGTGTCAATCAAATGCAGGACATCGGCAAAATGTGTGGGACAAATGATAAGAATGCTGTGCAGTCCCGCACAGAGCGGGTCACCTGGTCACCCTGGCTGCAGCATGTGGTTTAACCAAGGCCTGGGTGAAGGAAGGAGCTGTTCCCTTCACAGCTCGTTGGGCCAGCACCAGGGCCTGGGTGTAGGAAGGAGCTGTTCCCTTCACAGCTCGGTGGGCCAGCACCAGGGCCTGGGTGTAGGAAGGAGCTGTTCCCTTCACAGCTCGGTGGGCCAGCACCAGGGCCTTGAAGCAGATTCTTGCAGCTACTGGCAGCCAGTGGAGGGAGCGGAGGAGAGGTGTAGTGAGAGAGAACTGGGGGGGTGTGGGATAACTGGGGAGGTGTAGTGGGAGAACTGGTGTAGTGTGGGAGAACTGGGGGTGTAGTTGGAGAACTGGTGTAGTGTGGGAGAACTGGGGGGTTGTACTGGGAGAACTGGTGTAGTGTGGGAGAACTGGGGGGGTGTACTGGGAGAACTGGTGTAGTGTGGGAGAACTGGGGGGGTGTAGTGGGAGAACTGGTGTAGTGTGGGAGAACTGGTGTAGTGTGGGAGAACTGGGGGGGGTTGAAGACCAGTCGGGCTGCAGCATTCTGAATTAGCTTTAGATGTCTGACGTGGTTTGCAGGTAGACCAATCAGGAGAGAGTTCAGTAGTCCAGGAGAGAGAGGACCAGAGCCTGGACCAGGACCTGCACTGCCTCCTGGGACAGTAGGGGACAGTAGGGGTCAGTAGGGGATAGTAGGGGTCAGAGGGGACAGAAGGGGGCAGAAGGGGACAGAAGGGGACAGTAGGGGACAGTAGGGGTCAGTAGGGGATAGTAGGGGTCAGAGGGGACAGAAGGGGGCAGAAGGGGACAGAAGGGGACAGAAGGGGACTGTAGGGGTCAGTAGGGGATAGTAGGGGCAGTAGGGGTCAGTAGGGGCAGAAGGGGACAGTAGGGGACAGAAAGGGGACAGTAGGGGCAGTAGGGGATAGTAGGGGACAGTAGGGGTCAGTAGGGGTCAGTAGGGGGCAGAAGGGGACAGTAGGGGACAGAAAGGGGACAGTAGGGGGCAGTAGGGGATAGTAGGGGACAGTAGGGGACAGAAAGGGGACAGTAGGGGGCAGTAGGGGGCAGAATTTATTTATTTATTTAATAGTTTATTTCGCAGGGACAATGCACTGTAATGAACACTAAAAACATTAAAATGTGTCAAGCGTAACAGTGCCAGATTTTGCTTTCAGCCTAACCCTAACCCTTCCATCCACAGTTCCTCACATAAAAACATTTAAGAAATTTACATTTTACAAACATTATAAAAACAAAATACATGATATGCAAAAAGTGCAAGAGATACAGCATACACAAGTATTTATGACATAGTAATACAATATAGCAGCAACGACATGTAAAGTGCAAGAGAAGATACAAAAGATGCATAAAGTGCAAGAGGAGATACCCCTGAGTTAAAGGGCAAATCAAATCAAATCAAGGTTTATTTATAAAGCACATTTAAAAGCGATTTTTGGTCGAGCCAAAGTGCTGTACATGTAATAAAAACACATTACTACAATCACAATAAAAGACAATAAATTACAACAGATATATAAAAAACACAGGGAATAGTCAGGTGTCATACTCTGCTCTGACTAGAAGGCCAGAGAGAAGAAGTGAGTCTTTAGTGAGGATTTAAAACCCCTAGGGTCTGGGCCGACCTCACATGGAGGGGCAGAGTGTTCCAGAGCCTGGGGCCAGCTGCTGCGAAGGCTCGGTGCCCTCGGGTTTGGAGCCTGGTCTTGGGCACTACCAGCAGCAGCTGGTCAGCAGACCTTAAGGCTCTGGGGTGTAGCGCTGGAGGAGTTCTGCTATATAGGCCGGAGCCAGCCCATTTAGGGCTTTGAAAACAATAAAAGGATTTTAAAATCAATTCGAACCGAATTGGAAGCCAGTGCAGTGAGGCCAGAATTGGGGTGATGTGGTCACGCTTTTTGTGGCCAGTGAGAAGACGTGCAGCTGCGCTCTGCACTAGCTGCAGGCGTTTAATTGAGGCCTGGTCCATACCCACATACAGAGCGTTGCAGTAATCCAGTCTTGAGGTAACAAAGGCGTTAATAACCCTTTCTAGGTCTTTAAAAGATAAAACGACTTGGTTTTGGCCAATAGTCTTATTTTAAAAAAGCAGGTCTTGACTACGGTGCTGACCTGCTTATCAAATGTAAAAGTGCTAGTGAAGGTCACTCCAAGGTTCATGACAGAGGGAGGATGTTTTCATTGAGAGAGCCCAGAATATCAACCGGGGAGGCTGGAGGTTGGGGTCCAAAAAAGATGACCTCAGTCTTGCTCTCGTTGAGGTTGAGGACATTTTGGCTCAGCCAGGATTTGATCTCTATCAAGCAGTCCATCAACTGCTGTAGTGAGTGTTTGACATTTGCTTTGAGAGGCAGATAGATCTGTACATCGTCGGCGTAGCAGTGGAAGGGAATATTGTGTTTAGTGAGAATTGAACCTAGGGGCAGTATGTACAGTAAAAAGATGGGGCCCAGGATAGAGCCTTGGGGAACCCCACAGGTAAGAGGGGCTTTGGCAGAGGAGAAGGCACCTAGCTGCACTGAGAAGCTACGGTCTGTCAGGTAGGACCTGAACCATGCAAGGGCAGAGCCTGTGATGCCTGCGGACTGTTCAAGCCGTGACAACAGGATGCTATGGTCCACAGTGTCAAAGGCAGCTGTCAGGTCTAACAGCACCAGGACAGCTGGGCTACCTGAGTCGGCGGCTAGGAGCAGATCATTAAAAACTCTTAAAAGGGCTGTTTCAGTACTGTGCATAGGTTTGAAGCCAGACTGAAACTTTTCATGGATGCCATGCGTGGTTAAGAACGACTGCAGCTGAGCGTAGACTACTCGCTCCAGGGCTTTAGATAAAAAAGGTAGCTGGGAGATGGGCCTAAAATTTGCGAGAATGGAGGGGTCGAGATTTTTCTTTTTAAGTAGTGGCTTGACCACGGCATGTTTGAAGGCAGCTGGGACACATCCTGAGCTAAGAGAGGTGTTTATAAGTAATAAAATACTTGCTCCAACTGATTCGAAAACATCTCTGAGAAGGCGAGAGGGAATGCTGTCTGAGGTGCAGTTTGTCGGCCGCAGGTGCTTGACTACATCCGAGAGAGAAGAGAGGGATACAGGCTCAAAGTGGTCGAGGACAGCAGGGCACAGAAAAGGAGCAGGATCTGGGGTAGCACTAGTGTGGGCTAGCCTAAGAGCAGATACTTTTTCAATAAAAAATGTAGAAACTTATCCAGAGAGTAGTCGATGGCACAATAGAAGACACATCACAGGGATTAATAATAGAGTTGAGGACATTAAAAAGAACCTGAGGTTTATGGCTGTTTTTGGAGATTAACAGAGAAATGTGCTCTGTTTTGGCTGCTTTGACTGCCGTCTGGTAGTCGGAAAGGCAAGCACGAAGGATTTCTAGGGAGACATGGAGTTTATCCTTTTTCCATTTTCTCTCTGCACGCCTGCAGGTGCGTCTGAGAGCACGAGTACAGTCATTGAGCCACGGCTCTGAGAGAACTTTGGTGCGTCTAAGCGTAAAAGGAGCAACAGAATCCAGTATTAGGGTACATGTCGAGTCAAACATGGAGATAAGCTCATCAGCACTAGCACAGTTCACCTCTAATTTACAGATGTCAGAAAACAGTCAAGGGGTTAATTGAACGCAGACGACGCGCAGGGGCACGTGATTCGACTCCTGCGGAAGGGATCGAAGTTGTAAACAGAACCGGTAAATGGTCTGAGATACGCGTTGCTGCACAGATTTCATCCACAGAGACAGACAGTCCAAACGATAAAACTAAGTCCAGCCACGGACTGAACGAGACCAAAAGAATCAAGGAGATTTAAAAAGTCCCTAACCAGAGGTTTGGACTCGCAACACACATGGACATTGAAGTCTCCGGAGATCAAAACACGATCATATTTCACCATGATCCCGGACAGAAAGTCAGAAAAGTCATTTATGAAATCCTTATTGCACTTTGGCGGACGATACACGACTGCGCAGAGCACAGGCGAGGCCGGGTTCAGTTCAAAAAGCTGCAACTCAAAGCTAGCGTAGCTAGTTACAGGGTGAAGCAGTCGGCATTGGAGGCTAGCTCTAAACACTGATGCTATGCCCCCACCACGGCCGGTGGTACGGGGGGAGCTGAAGAATGTACAGTCAGGAGGAAGAAGTTCAGAGAACGGTGTATACTCGCCAGCATGGACCCAGGTCTCCGTCAGAAACATAAAATCCAGTTCACGAGAGGTGAAGAAGTCATTTAACAGGAACGTTTGTTTGCTATCGACCTAGCGTTTAGCAAAGCCATGCAAAGTTTTCGCTCCGGGCTTGCCGAAGGTGTAGTGCGTCTCAGCTGACGAAGAAGTGCGTGTTGAACGCCGCGCGGGCCGGGAGCAGTCAGTCGGGCAGGAGGAGCTGTCAGCGGGCCCAGCAGAGGCCGCAGCTCCGGAAAGACAGGGTGAATCCATCGATCCCTCACATGGCGTGCAGCGGGAGGGCCATGACATCTGATGCGTGGATAAGTCCCAGAAGAAGCCGTCAGGTATGCTTTTTGATGGACCAGTGCCCCACCACGCTTTCCCCGTCGTCTAAAGCACTTTCGGCGAGGCAGGATGCAGGGCAACCGGCGCAGGTAGGTGGAAATATCCGACAGTAGGGGGGGGGGGACGATTTATGGTTGCCAGATGTAGGTTTGGGCAGCAGTATAAACTCCAGGGAGGGTCTGAGGTGGAGGAGAGCTTGGCGATCGTAGACGAGCAGAGCAGAGACATTCTGACAAACATTAAACAAAAGCAGGATAGCTAAAGGCAGAGAGCTGAGGGAGCGGCGAGCCGACACAGGCGCCATCTGGCAAGAGGAGATACCCCTGTGTTAAAGAAGAGGAGATACCCCTGAGTTAAAGAAGAGGAGATACCCCTGAGTTAAAGAAGAGGAGATACCCCTGAGTTAAAGAAGAGGAGATACCCCTGAGTTAAAGAAGAGGAGATACCCCTGTGTTAAAGAAGAGGAGATACCCCTGTGTTAAAGAAGAGGAGATACCCCTGTGTTAAAGAAGAGGAGATACCCCTGTGTTAAAGAAGAGGAGAGACCCCTGTGTTAAAGGGCAAGAGGAGATACCCCTGAGTTAAAGAAGAGGAGAGACCCCTGAGTTAAAGAAGAGGAGAGACCCCTGAGTTAAAGAAGAGGAGATACCCCTGTGTTAAAGAAGAGGAGATACCCCTGTGTTAAAGAAGAGGAGATACCCCTGAGTTAAAGAAGAGGAGATACCCTGTGTTAAAGAAGAGGAGATACCCCTGTGTTAAAGAAGAGGAGATACCCCTGTGTTAAAGAAGAGGAGATACCCTGTGTTAAAGAAGAGGAGATACCCCTGTGTTAAAGAAGAGGAGATACCCCTGTGTTAAAGAAGAGGAGATACCCTGTGTTAAAGAAGAGGAGATACCCCTGTGTTAAAGAAGAGGAGATACCCTGTGTTAAAGAAGAGGAGATACCCTGTGTTAAAGAAGAGGAGAGACCCCTGAGTTAAAGAAGAGGAGATACCCCTGTGTTAAAGAAGAGGAGATACCCCTGAGTTAAAGAAGAGGAGATACCCCTGAGTTAAAGAAGAGAAGATACCCCTGTGTTAAAGAAGAGGAGATACCCCTGTGTTAAAGAAGAGGAGATACCCCTGAGTTAAAGAAGGAGATACCCCTGTGTTAAAGAAGAGGAGATACCCCTGTGTTAAAGAAGAGGAGAGACCCCTGAGTTAAAGAAGAGGAGATACCCCTGTGTTAAAGGGCAAGAGGAGATACCCCTGTGTTAAAGAAGAGGAGATACCCCTGTGTTAAAGGGCAAGAGGAGATACCCCTGTGTTAAAGAAGAGGAGATACCCCTGTGTTAAAGGGCAAGAGGAGATACCCCTGTGTTAAAGAAGAGGAGATACCCCTGTGTTAAAGAAGAGGAGGTACCCCTGAGTTAAAGAAGAGGAGAGACCCCTGTGTTAAAGGGCAAGAGGAGATACCCTGAGTTAAAGAAGAGGAGATACCCCTGTGTTAAAGGGCAAGAGGAGATACCCCTGTGTTAAAGAAGAGGAGATACCCCTGTGTTAAAGAAGAGGAGAGACCCCTGTGTTAAAGAAGAGGAGATACCCCTGTGTTAAAGAAGAGGAGATACCCCTGTGTTAAAGAAGAGGAGATACCCCTGTGTTAAAGAAGAGGAGATACCCCTGTGTTAAAGAAGAGGAGATACCCCTGAGTTAAAGAAGAGGAGAGACCCCTGAGTTAAAGAAGAGGAGATACCCCTGTGTTAAAGAAGAGGAGAGACCCCTGAGTTAAAGAAGAGGAGATACCCCTGTGTTAAAGAAGAGGAGAGACCCCTGTGTTAAAGTGCATTTAGCGGTGATTGCACGTCTGTTTGTTGCTCATCCATTCTTTTAGTTGACCTTTGAAGCTAGTGAGAGTGGGACCATCCCGTGTCTCAGCTGGGAGGCTATTCCACAACGAGCTGCCTTTAATGGAGAGGACATTTTGTCCAAAAGTGGTCCGTCTACGGTGGACTTCACAGTTCCTCTCTGTTTCTGACCTAGTGCAGCGTCCAGTGTGTTTTTTGTGGATGAATTCCCCTAAGGGAGGGGGGGGGGGGCAGTCCATGTAAACATTTATAAATAAAACACATACTTATAAAAGACTTAAAATTGTAAAAACTCAAGAAACTGTGTTTATCAAGCATGGAACAGTGGTGGTATGAATGAGGCTTTCTGTCAAACACCTTGATAGCTCTCTTGTTCAGCTGTTCTATGGGTTTCAGGTTTGTGGCTCAAGCAAACGATCAGTTTGTAAAACAGTATTCAATGTGGGGCAGAGTCATACAGTGGAGGTATGACTCTGCAGCATTGACCGTTAAGAAAGGTCTGATTTGTTTAAAATGTTGCAAGTTGAATTTAATAGTATTGGATACTTTCTTAATATGTTTCTTAAAAGTCAAGTTCGAGTCCATTGAGACTCCAAGATACTTGAAGTGGGGGACTAGTTCTATTTCTGCTCCGTTTAAAAACACATTGGATCCTTCGATTTTGACTGGTCGTTTACTGAACATCATGCATACTGTTTTTTTTGCATTTAACTGTAAGCAAATGTTGTTCAGCCAGTGATGAACCTTGTCCAAAGCATTTGAGAGACAGGATGAGATCATTTCAGTATTTTTCCCGTGTATTTCAGTAGGGGACAGAAGAGGACAGTCGGGGTCAATAGGGGACAGAAGTGGACAGTAGGGGTCAGTAGGGGACAGTAG
>JASDAP010000488.1:225939-285939 GCA_031216635.1 Dissostichus eleginoides
TATATATATATATATATATATATATGTATATATATATATAGTGTGACGACCCCTCCACACCACGTGGGGTGCCGTCTGTTCGTGTGCGTGTTTGTGGGTGATTGCAGGTTCCAGTGCCTGATGAGCTGCACCTGCTTGATGAGCTGCACCTGCTTGATGAGCTACACCTGCCTGATGAGCTGCACCTGCTTGATGAGCTGCACCTGCTTGATGAGCTGCACCTGCTTGATGAGCTACACCTGCTTGATGAGCTGCACCTGCTTGATGAGCTGCACCTGCTTGATGAGCTGCACCTGCTTGATGAGCTGCACCTGCTTGATGAGCTGCACCTGCTTGATGAGCTGCACTGCTGATGAGCTGCACCTGCTTGATGAGCTGCACCTGCTTGATGAGCTACACCTGCTGATGAGCTGCACCTGCTTGATGAGCTGCACCTGCTTGATGAGCTACACCTGCTTGATGAGCTACACCTGCTTGATGAGCTGCACCTGCTTGATGAGCTACACCTGCTTGATGAGCTGCACCTGCTTGATGAGCTGCACCTGCTTGATGAGCTGCACCTGCTTGATGAGCTACACCTGCTTGATGAGCTGCACCTGCTTGATGAGCTGCACCTGCTTGATGAGCTACACCTGTCTGATGAGCTGCACCTGCTTGATGAGCTACACCTGTCTGATGAGCTACACCTGTCTGATGAGCTGCACCTGCTTGATGAGCTACACCTGTCTGATGAGCTGCACCTGCTGGAAGAATACAAGAGGAGCCAAGCCGGATACGTCTCTCTCTCTCACTCCTCTGGGCACTCTCTCTGTGCCAGCCTCGGGGACCTGTTGCTGGTTCCATTACTATCTTGTTTATTATGAATAAACTATTATTATAATCATACCCCTCGTCTCGCCTCCCAGCTTTATGTTGCAGCCCAGGAGCCGGGTTGTAACAATATATATATATATATATATATCTATACATATATATATGTATATATATTCAATGTTAGCTCATTTTTTTTATTATGGTGTGCCTTTGATCAGATCTGCTGTGAAGCTGCGGGACTCATAAAGGACTTCTGATTCTGATTGAAACACAAATAAAAACTTTACAATTAAAGTGCAGGAAAATTATTTAGAAATGTCCATCTATATCAACACCATTAAGGAGGCTGTTGTTAAATTACAGGCTGTTTTTAATATTATTCAGACGCAGCTCTCTGAGCTTAAGCTTCTTTTAAATGTTGATAAAACTAAGGTAATGCTCTTTTCAAAAGCCAAAAAGACACCAGAGACAACTTTGGATATTGTTACTACGCAAGGAATAAAACTATGGGTATTTGTAAATGTCGATAAGCATGTAAATGTAGCTTGTAAATATGTTGTATGATGTCCTCTCTTGTTTATGTTGTTTTGATGTTTCTTGTGGAACCTATTTGCTGCAGGTCTCCCTTGAAAAAGAGATCTATGATCTCAAGGGACCAATCTGGTTAAATAAAGGTTTGAAATGAAACAATATATTTAAAAACATTTCCCAACTTCTTACAACTTTTAAAAGTGAACAGCTCAACTAAATATGCCATACATGTAATATGAGGCGGCTGTGTAGTATGTACAGTGTTTCGTGCAGGTACCCTATCAGAGGAGTCCCCCCCCACACTATATTACATTACATTACATGTCACTTGTGAGACGCTGTTATCCAAAGCGACTTACATACTCAATACTGTGGGCAATCCCCATGAACGAAATGCTGACTGCAGTGGGGTTTGAACAAACAATGAATCAGGCTTTAGTGAATCAGGCTTTAGTGAATCAGGCTTTAGTGAATCAGTCTTTAGTGAATCAGTCTTTAGTGAATCAGTCCAGTCTTTAGTGAATCAGGCTTTAGTGAATCAGTCTTTAGTGAAACAGTCTTTAGTGAATCAGGCTTTAGTGAATCAGGCTTTAGTGAATCAGTCTTTAGTGAATCAGTCTTTAGTGAATCAGTCTTTAGTGAATCAGTCCAGTCTTTAGTGAATCAGGCTTTAGTGAATCAGTCTTTAGTGAATCAGTCTTTAGTGAATCAGTCCAGTCTTTAGTGAATCAGGCTTTAGTGAATCAGTCTGTAGTGAATCAGTCTTTAGTGAATCAGTCTTTAGTGAATCAGTCTTTAGTGAATCAGTCCAGTCTTTAGTGAATCAGTCTTTAGTGAATCAGTCTTTAGTGAATCAGTCCAGTCTTTAGTGAATCAGGCTTTAGTGAATCAGTCTGTAGCGAATCAGTCTTTAGTGAATCAGTCCAGTCTTTAGTGAATCAGGCTTTAGTGAATCAGTCTTTAGTGAATCAGTCTTTAGTGAATCAGTCCAGTCTTTAGTGAATCAGGCTTTAGTGAATCAGTCTGTAGTGAATCAGTCTTTAGTGAATCAGTCTTTAGTGAATAAGTCTTTAGTGAATCAGTCTTTAGTGAATCAGGCTTTAGTGAATCAGTCTTTAATGAATCAGTCTTTAGTGAATCAGTCTTTAGTGAATCAGGCTTTAGTGAATCAGTCCAGTCTTTAGTGAATCAGGCTTTAGTGAATCAGTCTGTAGTGAATCAGTCTTTAGTGAATCAGTCCAGTCTTTAGTGAATCAGGCTTTAGTGAATCAGTCTGTAGTGAATCAGTCTTTAGTGAATCAGTCCAGTCTTTAGTGAATCAGGCTTTAGTGAATCAGGCTTTAGTGAATCAGGCTTTAGTGAATCAGTCTTTAGTGAATCAGGCTTTAGTGAATCAGTCTTTAGTGAATCAGGCAATCATGCTTTAGTGAATCAGTCTTTAGTGAATCAATCTTTAGTGAATCAGTCATTAGTGAATCAGGCTTTAGTGAATCAGGCCTTAGTGAATCATTCTTTAGTGAACCAGTCTTTAGTGAATCGGCTTTAGTGAATCAGGCATTCATGCTTTAGTGAATCAGTCTTTAGTGAATCAGTCTTTAGTGAATCAGTCTTTAGTGAATCAGGCTTTAGTGAATCAGTCTTTAGTGAATCAGTCTTTAGTGAATCAGGCTTTAGTGAATCAGTCCATTCTTTAGTGAATCAGTCTATAGTGAATCAGTCTTTAGTGAATCAGGCTTTAGTGAATCAGTCTTTAGTGAATCAGGCTTTAGTGAATCAGGCATTAGTGAATCAGGCTTTAGTGAATCAGTCTTTAGTGAATCAGTCTTTAGTGAATCAGGCTTTAGTGAGTCAGTCTTTAGTGAATCAGTCTTTAGTGAATCAGGCTTTAGTGAATCAGGCTTTAGTGAATCAGTCCAGTCTTTAGTGAATCAGTCTTTAGTGAATCAGTTTTTAGTGAATCAGGCTTTAGTGAATCAGTCTTTAGTGAAACAGTCTTTAGTGAATCAGGCTTTAGTGAATCAGTCTTTAGTGAATCAGTTTTTAGTGAATCAGGCTTTAGTGAATCAGTCTTTAGTGAAACAGTCTTTAGTGAATCAGTCTTTAGTGAATCAGTCTTTAGTGAATCAGTCTTTAGTGAATCAGTCTTTAGTGAATCATTCTTTAGTGAATCAGTCTTTAGTGAATCAGTCTTTAGTGAATCAGGCTTTAGTGAATCAGTCCATTCTTTAGTGAATCAGTCTTTAGTGAATCAGTCTTTAGTGAATCAGGCTTTAGTGAATCAGTCTTTAGTGAATCAGCCTTTAGTGAATCAGTCTTTAGTGAATCAGGCTTTAGTGAATCAGGCTTTAGTGAATCAGTCTTTAGTGAATCAGTCTTTAGTGAATCAGGCTTTAGTGAATCAGTCCATTCTTTAGTGAATCAGTCTTTAGTAAATCAGTCTTTAGTGAATCAGTCTTTAGTGAATCAGTCTTTAGTGAATCAGGCATTAGTGAATCAGGCATTAGTGAATCAGGCTTTAGTGAATCAGTCTTTAGTGAATCAGTCTTTAGTGAATCAGTCTTTAGTGAATCAGGCATTAGTGAATCAGGCATTAGTGAATCAGGCTTTAGTGAATCAGGCTTTAGTGAATCAAGCTTTAGTGAATCAGTCTTTAGTGAATCAGTCTTTAGTGAATCAGGCTTTAGTGAATCAGGCATCAGTGAATCAGTCTTTAGTGAATCAGTCTTTAGTGAATCAGTCTAACAACAAAACGAGTCTTAAACAAGTCATTATGTGCTTTTCAACAAATGTAATGACATCGATCAACAGAATAATATTAATAATCAAACTGCTCTTTATTAGTCACATTAATGATTTAATAATCCATTTTCTCTGCTGGTAAAGTAACGTGTTTTCTTCTATTTTAAGAGGGATCAGTAAGGTAAGGCTACCGTGACGGTTTGATTCAGAAGGAGTTTCATGGATAAGATCCCTGATGTTGAGGTAACCAGAATGTTTATTTCCACTGTGTACAACATGTTATAAGGGACCCACAATCTATCTTTATGCCAGGGATAATGTGCAGCGAGGCGGTCTCTATGGGGGAAAGAACACCTGAATCTAGATCCCTCTGCAGGTGGTACTTTAACTAAGGGATAATGTGCAGCGAGGCGGTCTCTATGGGGAAAAGAACACCTGAATCTAGATCCCTCTGCAGGTGGTACTTTAACTAAGGGATGATGTGCAGCGAGGCGGTCTCTATGGGGAAAAGAACACCTGAATCTAGACCCCTCTGCAGGTGGTACTTTAACTAAGGGATGATGTGCAGCGAGGCGGTCTCTATGGGGAAAAGAACACCTGAATCTAGACCCCTCTGCAGGTGGTACTTTAACTAAGGGATGATGTGCAGCGAGGCGGTCTCTATGGGGAAAAGAACACCTGAATCTAGACCCTCTGCAGGTGGTACTTTAACTAAGGGATAATGTGCAGCGAGGCGGTCTCTATGGGGAAAAGAACACCTGAATCTAGACCCCTCTGCAGGTGGTACTTTAACTAAGGGATAATGTGCAGCGAGGCGGTCTCTATGGGGAAAAGAACACCTGAATCTAGATCCCTCTGCAGGTGGTACTTTAACTAAGGGATAATGTGCAGCGAGGCGGTCTCTATGGGGAAAAGAACACCTGAATCTAGATCCCTCTGCAGGTGGTACTTTAACTAAGGGATGATGTGCAGCGAGGCGGTCTCTATGGGGAAAAGAACACCTGAATCTAGACCCCTCTGCAGGTGGTACTTTAACTAAGGGATGATGTGCAGCGAGGCGGTCTCTATGGGGAAAAGAACACTGAATCTAGATCCCTCTGCAGGTGGTACTTTAACTAAGGGATAATGTGCAGCGAGGCGGTCTCTATGGGGGAAAGAACACCTGAATCTAGATCCCTCTGCAGGTGGTACTTTAACTAAGGGATGATGTGCAGCGAGGCGGTCTCTATGGGGAAAAGAACACCTGAATCTAGATCCCTCTGCAGGTGGTACTTTAACTAAGGGATAATGTGCAGCGAGGCGGTCTCTATGGGGGAAAGAACACCTGAATCTAGATCCCTCTGCAGTGGTACTTTAACTAAGGGATGATGTGCAGCGAGGCGGTCTCTAGGGGAAAAGAACCTGAATCTAGATCCTCTGCAGGTGGTACTTTAACTAAGGGATGATGTGCAGCGAGGCGGTCTCTATGGGGAAAAGAACACCTGAATCTAGACCCCTCTGCAGGTGGTACTTTAACTAAGGGATGATGTGCAGCGAGGCGGTCTCTATGGGGAAAAGAACACCTGAATCTAGATCCCTCTGCAGGTGGTACTTTAACTAAGGGATGATGTGCAGCGAGGCGGTCTCTATGGGGAAAAGAACACCTGAATCTAGATCCCTCTGCAGGTGGTACTTTAACTAAGGGATAATGTGCAGCGAGGCGGTCTCTATGGGGGAAAGAACACCTGAATCTAGATCCCTCTGCAGGTGGTACTTTAACTAAGGGATGATGTGCAGCGAGGCGGTCTCTATGGGGAAAAGAACCTGAATCTAGATCCCTCTGCAGGTGGAACACCTGAATCTAGATCCCTCTGCAGGTGGAACACCTGAATATAGATCCCTCTGCAGGTGGTACTTTAACTATATTTTGATGCTAATACTTTTCTACTTTTACTTGAGTAACATTTTGAATGCAGGACTTTTTATTGTAACCGAGTATTCCTACACTCTGGTACTTTTACTCAAGTACAAGATCTGAACTTCTCCCACCTCTGACAATAAATCCTGAGTGGTTACCAAAAAAAAACCCTGCTCTGAAGGTAATTTTCATTTTACAAATCCTGCACTCAGCTCTGCTTTCTCCACTATCATTGAAATGCAGCCAGGTGCAGCTTCTTTTGTCGGTTTTCACAAATTTCTTGACTTTTTCCGACGCGCTTGCATTTAAATCCGGCTCCCCGTCTCCCCGTGGCTCTGTAGCTGGCCTGTACCACTACACCTGCTGTCTTTGGAGCGTCTGCCCCCCACCCTTCTTTCACATAATGGTATGATCCTAGTTTGTCCTCGCATATGATTGGCCGCATGGTGGCTCAGCAAAATAAAGTCCCGCCCCTGCCTGCATGGATTCACAGCAAGAGTTGGAGAGGCTGAAGATTCTGCTCTCCCCGACGGGAGTCCGCTCTTCTAGCGGCATCTCGCGATCGGCATCTCGCGATCGGCGTGTTGGAGACCCCTGAATTAAATTATCAAGTCATCGCAAGTCAGAGGGCTCAAGTCCAAGTCAAGTCCCGAGTCATTGGTGTTCAAGTCCAAGTCGAGTCGCAAGTGTTTTGTGATTTTGTCAAGTCGAGTCCAAAGTCATCAAATTGATGACTCGAATCTGACTCGAGTCCAAGTCATGTGACTCGAGTCCACACCTCTTGTATTTAGTGAATCAGGCTTTAGTGAATCAGTCTTTAGTGAATCAGTCCAGTCTTTAGTGAATCAGTCTTTAGTGAATCAGTCCAGTCTTTAGTGAATCAGTCTTTAGTGAATCAGTCTTTAGTGAATCAGTCCAGTCTTTAGTGAATCAGTATTTAGCGAATCAGTCTTTAGTGAATCAGGCTTTACCTCTAGAACCAGGTGAACCATCAGGGGTTAGTGAATCAGTCTTTAGTGAATCAGGCTTTAGTGAATCAGTCTTTAGTGAATCAGTCTTTAGTGAATCAGTCCAGTCTTTAGTGAATCAGTATTTAGCGAATCAGTCTTTAGTGAATCAGGCTTTACCTCTAGAACCAGGTGAACCATCAGGGGTAAGTGAATCAGTCTTTAGTGAATCAGGCTTAAGTGAATCAGTATTTAGTGAATCAGTTTAGTGAATCAGTCTTTAGCGAATCAGTCTTTAGTGAATCAGTCTTTACCTCTAGAACCAGGTGAACCATCAGGGGTTAGTGAATCAGTCTTTAGTGAATCAGTCTTTAGTGAATCAGTCTTTACCTCTAGAACCAGGTGAACCATCAGGGGTTAGTGAATCAGTCTTTACCTCTAGAACCAGGTGAACCATCAGGGGTTAGTGAATCAGTCTTTACCTCTAGAACCAGGTGAACATCAGGGGTTAGTGAATCAGTCTTTACCTCTAGAACCAGGTGAACCATCAGGGGTTAGTGAATCAGTCTTTACCTCTAGAACCAGGTGAACCATCAGGGGTTAGTGAATCAGTCTTTACCTCTAGAACCAGGTGAACCATCAGGGGTTAGTGAATCAGTCTTTACCTCTAGAACCAGGTGAACCATCAGGGGTTAGTGATGGTTCACCTGAGTCTTTAAATCACTAAAACAGCATCTAATGAAATATGAAGCAGGATAATATGGAGTATTCACAGTCTGTGAAATATGACATTAATTATAATCACTTCCGGTTGTTGTCAGATTATCCGGTCATACTAAATATGATTACTGATATTAATATATGATATAACACTGAACCTGTTACTGTAGTAACTGTTAATAATATAATATTCATACTTTTATTTATCAGGTAAATCCTCAGGTTACATGATGAACCCTGTTTCTATACATCAATAACTTTACTAACAAGTATTATAAATACAGTCATGAAGATACGAATACATGCTGATCAGTGTTCAGTTTGCATGTCCACGTGTCTCTGCTGCTGGGAAACACACACATGTTCACACACTCACACACACTCACACACACACACACACACACACACAAACACACATGCTCACACATACACACACACACGAACACACCTACTCGAACACACACAGACACACAAACACACATGCTCACACACACACACACAAACATGCACGCTCACACACACACACACTCACACACACACACACAAACACACTCACACACACACAGACACACTCTCACACACACACACACTCACACACACACAAACACACACACTCACACTCACACACACACAAACACACACACACACTCACACACACACACACACACTCACACACACACACACACTCTCACACACACACACTCACACACACACACTCACACACACACATACACACTCACACACACAAAAGTAGTGATTGTGCAGATTGGTCCATTTCAGAATAATATATATGATATGTTTTATAATGATTGATCATGAAAGTGTTCTCAAAGCTGGTAAAGGTGCAGCTAGTTTGAATGGCTTTGTATACTGCAGGGTAGCTTGAGGATTTACTCCAGGTGGAACTAAAGTCTGATTTAACACTTGGTTAGATTTCACATCATTCATCCACATCTGTGAAGTAACTAAAGGGGTTAAATACATGTAGTGGAGTACAAGTACACCATGTACCTCTGAACTGTAGAGGAGTACAAGTACACCATGTACCTCTGAACTGTAGAGGAGTAGAAGTACACCATGTACCTCTGAACTGTAGAGGAGTAGAAGTACACCATGTACCTCTGAACTGTAGAGGAGTAGAAGTACACCATGTACCTCTGAACTGTAGAGGAGTAGAAGTACTCCATGTACCTCTGAACTGTAGAGGAGTAGAAGTACACCATGTACCTCTGAACTGTAGTGGAGTAGAAGTACACCATGTACCTCTGAACTGTAGTGGAGTAGAAGTACACCATGTACCTCTGAACTGTAGTGGAGTAGAAGTACACCATGTACCTCTGAACTGTAGAGGAGTAGAAGTACACCATGTACCTCTGAACTGTAGTGGAGTAGAAGTACACCATGTATCTCTGAACTGTAGTGGAGGAGAAGTACACCATGTACCTCTGAACTGTAGTGGAGTAGAAGTACACCATGTACCTCTGAACTGTAGTGGAGTAGAAGTACACCATGTACCTCTGAACTGTAGTGGAGTAGAAGTACACCATGTACCTCTGAACTGTAGAGGAGTAGAAGTACACCATGTATCTCTGAACTGTAGAGGAGTAGAAGTACACCATGTACCTCTGAACTGTAGTGGAGTAGAAGTACACCATGTACCTCTGAACTGTAGTGGAGTAGAAGTACACCATGTACCTCTGAACTGTAGTGGAGTAGAAGTACACCATGTACCTCTGAACTGTAGAGGAGTAGAAGTACACCATGTACTCTGAACTGTAGTGGAGTAGAAGTACACCATGTACCTCTGAACTGTAGTGGAGTAGAAGTACACCATGTACCTCTGAACTGTAGAGGAGTAGAAGTACACCATGTACCTCTGAACTGTAGAGGAGTAGCATTGACATACTCAAGTAAAGTACAAGTACATCAGTACTTAAAGACCCACTGAAGTGTGCGACGGTGCATGATCTTTTATGCTAATACGTATAGTAATGACCAAAATTGTCCATTGGAACCCATATCAAAGATGTTGGAATAGCAACGAATTTGACGAGTTTGAATTTTCCGCTGGGAAATTCGCAGTCGACCTCCGCCTTCGTGGGCGTGGCTTGCGATCTACTGCGTGACGTCACAAGATGGGCCAAGCCGAAGTGTTTACATTCACCACCATTCATTTTGTCTCTATTTCAAAGTCGAATTTACCAACGTTTTTGAGCGAGTATTTGATTGGAAAGTGTTTCGCAGTCGACTGGAAGTGATTGCCAATCGAGAAAAGCTGACAATGGAGGCGACAGTGAAGAAAAAGGGAGGAAAAACACACGGGAAGCGATGCATTGCCGCTGGCTGTGGTAATGTGAAGTCTGCCGAAGTGGCGATGTTTCTGTTCCCAAAAGATGAAGGTGAGTGGCTGGTGTCATTGTTTCGTAGATTCGTAGATTGTTTATGAAAAATAAACGCCACTGTGTTTGTGTTAACTAACAAGACTATCATGGCGGCGGCAGAGCTCAAGTCGAGTTTCTCCGCCTGGAGATATTCTCACTATTTCACTTTTGTCGAGCACAAAGAAAAGAAGGTTTTAGTTAAATGTAAGTTGTGTCTTGGCGGGTCAAAGATCCTATCGACTGCCCAAAACAGCAATTAAAATCTGTTGAAACATCTGCAGAAAAAACATGCTGGGACGAAGCTAGTAGCGAAGCTAGTAGCTAAGACCACAGACCCAGACTCATCCGACGCCATTCCACCTCCACCTAAGCAACAGCGGCTGGATTGGCACTTTGAAACATATCTTTGTGTTTGTGTTTGTATAGACCACATTGCTTAGCAGAGTTCAGTGATGCAAATGCATGTCAAGTTGATCAACAGGTTGTATTATTCTCCGATGCAATAACAGTACTGAAATGAAGGCTACAGTATAAGGGCATTAATGGGTGCCCTTTTCTAAGTAACTAAGAAGTTACTTTTCACAGTAACGCATTACTTTTTGGTGTAAGTAGTGAAGTAACTAGTAATTGTAACTACTTACTGGTTTTCAGTAACTAGCACAACACTGCATGTGAACATGAATGTTGCATCATGCTATGAACAGATGAATGTATGATCAGGTGACGGCCAATCCTGTGTGTAGATCTACTCTAGATCTATGACAAAATATTGTCCTCAACTAAATTGACTTCCATGGCCACTTTCCTCATCTATCCTGTCCGAAAAGCTGTCAAAATCACTCATTTCTCTCGCACCAGTATCACTTTCCGAAGGCTCCGCCATGTTAACAATCACAACTGGGCCCATCTTGTGACGTCACAGCCGCTATCGTCTGCAGCAGCGGTAGGCTCAGACTCTGAAAAATGTGCGATGTTTATCTCGTCCCTCGCACTTCCTAAAAAATTATTTTAGCCATGAACAGGTACAATTATATGTAAGAAATGAAACTGCCATTTCACTTTGGCGCAAAAAAATGCACTTCACTGGCACTTTAAGTACTTGAGTAGTTACTTTATCTCTGGTTTGAAACTTCTGGATAATTGTTAAACTTGTATTATTCTTATAATGTTTAAACTTTTGTTTTGTTGTGTTTTTCAAATGTTCACAAGTCGGACACATCTGATAGAAACCGTGATCTGTTTGAGAGTTTAAAGCAGTTTCTCTTGATGTATAATATATGTCCTGCCTGCAGACCAGCAGCTGTTCTGGTGCAGCAGCTCCCTCTGCTGGAGAGGACAGGAAGTGCTCAGGTTGCCCCTGCTTCCTCAAAGTCAAAGTCAAGTTTGTTGTCAATCTCAAAATATGTTTGTTCACGCTGACAGGTGGAACCCCTGTTTCCCACAGTCCGAGGGGTGAAGAAATACATTTTAGAATGCAAGAACACTCAATAATTACAAAGAAACACAAAATAACCGTTCACTTCAAGTAAGCAGGATAAAAATATGATTTACACGGCGCAGAAGAGAGAGAGTGCATGTCCATAGCAGCGTAAAAGTGACTGTGACTGGTGCCGGAGGGGTCTGTGTGTGTGGGGGGGGCAGGGTGGAGAGGGGAGCGAGGGGAGAGAGGGGAGAGAGGGGAGAGAAGGGAGAGAGGGGAGAGAGGGGAGACAGGGGAGAGAAGGGAGAGAGGGGAGAGAAGGGAGAGAGGGGAGAGAGGGGAGAGAAGGGAGAGAGGGGAGGGAGGGGAGAGAGGGAGAGAGGGGAGAGAAGGGAGAGAGGGGAGAGAGGGGAGACAGTGGAGAGAAGGGAGAGAGGGGAGAGAGGGGAGAGAAGGGAGAGAGGGGGGAGAGAGGGGAGAGAAGGGAGAGAGGGGAGAGAGGGGTTGTGCTCGACCTCAGGCTGAGACATGGAGACACTGAGACATGGAGACACTGAGACAAGGAGACACAGACATGGAGACACTGAGACATGAAGACATGGAGACACTGAGACATGGAGACACTGAGACATGGAGACACTGAGACATGGAGACATGGAGACACTGAGACATGGAGACACTGAGACATGGAGACACTGAGACATGGAGACATGGAGACACTGAGACATGGAGACACTGAGACACTGAGACATGAAGACATGGAGACACTGAGACATGGAGACATGGAGACACTGAGACACTGAGACATGGAGACATGGAGACACTGAGACATGGAGACACTGAGACACTGAGACATGGAGACATGGAGACACTGAGACATGGAGACACTGAGACACTGAGACATGAAGACATGGAGACACTGAGACATGGAGACACTGAGACATGAAGACATGGAGACATGGAGACACTGAGACACTGAGACATGGAGACATGGAGACACTGAGACATGGAGACACTGAGACACTGAGACATGGAGACACTGAGACATGGAGACACTGAGACACTGAGACATGAAGACATGGAGACACTGAGACATGGAGACATGGAGACACTGAGACATGGAGACACTGAGACACTGAGACATGGAGACACTGAGACATGGAGACACTGAGACACTGAGACATGGAGACATGGAGACACTGAGACATGGAGACACTGAGACACTGAGACATGAAGACATGGAGACACTGAGACATGGAGACATGGAGACACTGAGACATGGAGACACTGAGACACTGAGACATGGAGACATGGAGACACTGAGACATGAAGACATGGAGACACTGAGACATGGAGACACTGAGACACTGAGACATGGAGACACTGAGACACTGAGACATGGAGACACTGAGACATGGAGACACTGAGACATGGAGACACTGAGACACTGAGACATGGAGACATGGAGACACTGAGACACTGAGACATGGAGACATGGAGACATGAAGAATGTAGTACTTTCTATTTGTATTGTGTCATTTGGTGGCATCAATGTGTGCATTTGATACAGATACTTTAGGGCCCCCCACCTCCACACAGAGCCCCCCCCCACCTCCACACAGAGCCCCCCCACCTCCACACAGGGCCTCCCACCTCCACACAGAGCCCCCCCACCTCCACACAGAGCCCCCACCTCCACACAGAGCCCCCCCCACCTCCACACAGAGCCCCCCACCTCCCTGCTTCCTCAAAGTCAAAGTCAAGTTTGTTGTCAATCTCAAAATATGTTTGTTCACGCTGACAGGTGGAACTCCTGTGTCCCACAGTCCGAGGGGTGAAGAAATACATTTTAAAATGCAAGAACACTCAATAATTACAAAGAAACACAAAATAACCGTTCACTTCAAGTAAGCAGGATTACGCCCCCTCCTGTGTTATCTTGTTATAGGGGCGTGTGAGCTGTGAGACGTCAGCAGCCAATCACAGGGCATGTGAACGGGCCAGCTGGCAGCAGCTAGCAGCAGCTGGCAGCAGCAGGAGCAGTGAGCACTCTGATTGGCTGTGCCACGGCAGGCTTCAGGATAAAAGAGCAGGAGTCCCTAAACACATCATCTTCCTCACCATGGCCTTCCTCTGGATCGTGTCCTGCCTCGCCTTCATCAGCGCCGCCTACGGTCAGACCGATAGTTTTCATTCTGTACTGATGTTTATTATCCTGTTCCTCCTTCAGTTAGTATCCAGATGTTCTCAATCCTTCAGTTAGTATCCAGATGTTCTCAATCCTTCAGTTAGTATCCAGCAGATGTTCTAAATCCTTCAGTTAGTATCCAGCTGATGTTATCAATCCTTCAGTTAGTATCCAGCAGATGTTCTAAATCCTTCAGTTAGTATCCAGATGTTCTCAATCCTTCAGTTAGTATCCAGCAGATGTTCTAAATCCTTCAGTTAGTATCCAGATGTTCTCAATCCTTCAGTTAGTATCCAGCAGATGTTCTAAATCCTTCAGTTAGTATCCAGATGTTCTCAATCCTTCAGTTAGTATCCAGCAGATGTTCTCAATCCTTCAGTTAGTATCCAGATGTTCTCAATCCTTCAGTTAGTATCCAGATGTTCTCAATCCTTCAGTTAGTATCCAGATGTTCTCAATCCTTCAGTTAATATCCAGATGTTCTCAATCATTCAGTTAGTATCCAGATGTTCTCAATCCTTCAGTTAATATCCAGATGTTCTCAATCCTTCAGTTAGTATCCAGATGTTCTCAATCCTTCAGTTAGTATCCAGATGTTCTCAATCCTTCAGTTAGTATCCAGATGTTCTCAATCCTTCAGTTAATATCCAGATGTTCTCAATCCTTCAGTTAATATCCAGCAGATGTTCTCACTCTCTGAAGCTCTTCCTGTTCTTCTGATGCTAGCTGCATTTTGTTTAAAGTTGGCCCTACTCTCTAAATGTGTGTACTATTATATATATTGATGTTTCTACCTGACCCCCAGGCTGCGGCACCCCTGCCATCACCCCCCAGGTGTCGGGTTACGCCCGCATCGTGAACGGGGAGGAGGCCGTGCCTCACTCCTGGCCCTGGCAGGTGTCCCTGCAGGTCAGTCTGAGCCTCACTGAATATTAACCTGAGACAGATTTTATTTAACACTCCCTGCTTCTCTCAGCAATCCAGCGGCTTCCACTTCTGTGGGGGTTCCCTGATCAACGAGAACTGGGTGGTGACCGCCGCCCACTGCAACGTGAGGTCAGAACACACACACACACACAGATATACACACACACACAGACACACACACAGACAGATACAGATACACACACACACAGACACACACACACACAGAGACACACACACACAGACACACACACAGACACACAGACACAAAGACACACAGACACACACACACACAGACAGACACACACACAGACACACACACACACAGACACACACACACACAGACACACACACACAGACACACACACAGACACACACACACACAGACACACACAGAGACACACAGACACAGACACACACACAGACAGACACACACAGACACACACACAGACAGATACAGATACACACACACACACAGACACACACACACACAGAGACACACACACACAGACACACACAGACACACAGACACACACAGACACACACAGAGACACACACACACAGACACACACACAGACACACACACACACAGACACACACAGAGACACACAGACACAGACACACACACAGATATACACACACACACAGACACACACAGACAGATACACACACAGACACACACACACACACAGACACACAGAGACACACACAGACACACAGACACACACACAGACACACACACAGACACACACAGACACACACACAGACACACAGACACACACACACACGCACACGCACACACACAAAGGAAGGTTTAATGAAACACCACTTCCTGTTTCCTGTTTCAGGACGTACCATGTGGTGATTGTTGGGGAACACAATAAGGGCTCCGGCTCCAACGAGGACATCCAGAAACTGAAGCCCGCCCAGGTGAGACCCTGTCAGCCAATCAGCATTCAGACCCCCCCCCCCCCCCTTCGTTTACCATTAACTGATTCCCCCCCCCCAGGTGTTCACCCACCCCCTGTGGAACCCCCGCACCATCAGCAACGACATCTCCCTCATCAAGTTGGCCTCCCCCGCCCGCCTGGGACCCAACGTCTCCCCCGTCTGCCTCGCCGAGTCCTCCGACAACTTCAGCGCTGGGACCACCTGCGTGACCTCCGGCTGGGGGCTGACCCGTTACAATGGTGAGTCCCTATGCTAAGCAACGGAGGCTAACGGTTAGTCGTCTCAACACCTGTTCTGTAGCGGCTTGACGATAGGTACAGACTGGAGAAAGATCTAAATGAGGCAGTCCATTTACCGTTAGCTGGATCAGGGACAGCTGAACATTAATGGGTGCGTTTGATTTCTCCCCCTGCAGCTGCCAACACCCCCAACCTGCTGCAGCAGGCCTCCCTCCCCCTGCTGTCCAACGAGCAGTGCAAGCAGCACTGGGGCAGCAACATCTCCGGCGTCATGATCTGTGCTGGAGGAGCTGGAGCCACTTCCTGCATGGTGAGGCCCCGCCCCCTACGTGTCTCACCCTCTCTGTGTCTCTCCCCCTGTGTAACCTGTCTCTCTCCCCCCTGCAGGGAGACTCTGGTGGTCCTCTGGTCTGTGAGAATTCCGGAGCCTGGACTCTGGTGGGCATCGTGTCCTGGGGAAGCAGCCGCTGCTCCACCTCCACCCCCGCAGTCTACGCCCGCGTCACCGAGCTGCGCAGCTGGGTGGACCAGACCCTCGCCGCCAACTAAGCAGAGGAAACCCCCCCTTGACATACGACCCCCCCCACCGACCCCCTGACCCCCAAACCCTATTAATAAAAACTTTAAATATCACCCTGCGTGTCTGTCCATTCATATTTACATGTGTGTGAAATATCTAATAACCACAACGTACTTCAGAGTGATGGGGGGGCAGCTCTCACCCCCACCCCAATGATTAACACACTGTGTTTGTTTCTATTTGTGTTTTTATGGATAAGGGTTAGGGTTAGGGTTAGGGTTAGGGTTAGGGTTAGCTGATGTCTCCCTCAGTCCGTTCTTTGAGGCAGTTCTCTCCACCGAGGATGGAAATGGCGCTACCGGTGGTTGTCTGCTGCAAGGGGAGCTGCTGGTCAGAAAGTGGTTGTCACATGGGAAAGGCTTCATTGGTGAGCCAGTCTATCAGATTGTGGTTCCTGTCAAATTTCGTGAGGAGGTCCTCAGGGATGCGCATAAGCGATCGGGACATCTGGGTGTCCGTAAAACATGTAATTACATGTTACGGTATTTCTTTTGGCCTTGTTTAAAGAGAGATGTGTCTCGGCATATTAAATCATGTCACACATGTCAAATGAGAGGTAAGCCGATCCGGTCAAAAGAGAAGTTGTCGTCTGCCCAGGTGAGGATGGAACATCTGTATGAGCGAAAAACTGAGCAGCGCTCGTTTAGTCCTGGGGGTCAGGTCCTGGTTTTGTTGCCAAGGGCTAGTTTGCCGTTTCTGGAAAAACATTCCGGGCTTTTCCGTGTGCTGGCCCAAGGGACTGACCAGAGTTGTCTCCTGTCCACGCCGAAATGTAGGAGAAAAGCCCCTAGTTTATTTGGGTTTGCCTGACGGTACTGTGCTGTTTGCTCTGGTCTTCTAGATCTACTCTGTCCCTCTTCAATTGCTTCTTCAGGCGCTGGAGTTGCTGAGTGGGCAGCGGGAGGTTTGTTGGCTGGTTTGAGAAGGAGTATAGACGTCAGTGTGGAGTTTTTTAAGGCTGTTGTAGCTGTATTGTTTTGGTGTGAAGAGGATCCTGTTGAGTAGTTAACGGTGTTCCGGATGGAACTCCTTTCTTTATGGGGGGGACCTGGTAGACCTTTATTTTACCCTCTATGTGCAATAATCACTTGTATGTGTTATTGTGTATTTGTAAAACCTCTCACTGTTCTGATGGTGGAACTCACTTTTATTTCTAGCCACGTTAACGTATGTCTTTAAGTGTTACTAATGTGTGCTGTCTCTATATATATATATATATATATGTATATATATATATAGTGTGACGACCCCTCCACACCACGTGGGGTGCCGTCTGTTCGTGTGCGTGTTTGTGGGTGATTGCAGGTTCCAGTGCCTGATGAGCTGCACCTGCTTGATGAGCTGCACCTGCTTGATGAGCTACACCTGCCTGATGAGCTGCACCTGCTTGATGAGCTGCACCTGCTTGATGAGCTGCACTGCTTGATGAGCTACACCTGCTTGATGAGCTGCACCTGCTTGATGAGCTACACCTGCTTGATGAGCTGCACCTGCTTGATGAGCTGCACCTGCTTGATGAGCTGCACCTGCTTGATGAGCTACACCTGCCTGATGAGCTGCACCTGCTTGATGAGCTGCACCTGCTTGATGAGCTGCACCTGCTTGATGAGCTGCACCTGCTTGATGAGCTACACCTGCCTGATGAGCTGCACCTGCTTGATGAGCTGCACCTGCTTGATGAGCTACACCTGCTTGATGAGCTACACCTGCTTGATGAGCTGCACCTGCTTGATGAGCTGCACCTGCTTGATGAGCTGCACCTGTCTGATGAGCTGCACCTGCTTGATGAGCTGCACCTGCTTGATGAGCTACACCTGTCTGATGAGCTGCACCTGCTTGATGAGCTACACCTGTCTGATGAGCTACACCTGTCTGATGAGCTGCACCTGCTTGATGAGCTACACCTGTCTGATGAGCTGCACCTGCTGGAAGAATACAAGAGGAGCCAAGCCGGATACGTCTCTCTCTCTCACTCCTCTGGGCACTCTCTCTGTGCCAGCCTCGGGGACCTGTTGCTGGTTCCATTACTATCTTGTTTATTATGAATAAACTATTATTATAATCATACCCCTCGTCTCGCCTCCCAGCTTTATGTTGCAGCCCAGGAGCCGGGTTGTAACAATATATATATATATATATATATCTATACATATATATATGTATATATATTCAATGTTAGCTCATTTTTTTTATTATGGTGTGCCTTTGATCAGATCTGCTGTGAAGCTGCGGGACTCATAAAGGACTTCTGATTCTGATTGAAACACAAATAAAAACTTTACAATTAAAGTGCAGGAAAATTATTTAGAAATGTCCATCTATATCAACACCATTAAGGAGGCTGTTGTTAAATTACAGGCTGTTTTTAATATTATTCAGACGCAGCTCTCTGAGCTTAAGCTTCTTTTAAATGTTGATAAAACTAAGGTAATGCTCTTTTCAAAAGCCAAAAAGACACCAGAGACAACTTTGGATATTGTTACTACGCAAGGAATAAAACTATGGGTATTTGTAAATGTCGATAAGCATGTAAATGTAGCTTGTAAATATGTTGTATGATGTCCTCTCTTGTTTTATGTTGTTTTGATGTTTCTTGTGGAACCTATTTGCTGCAGGTCTCCCTTGAAAAAGAGATCTATGATCTCAAGGGACCAATCTGGTTAAATAAAGGTTTGAAATGAAACAATATATTTAAAAACATTTCCCAACTTCTTACAACTTTTAAAAGTGAACAGCTCAACTAAATATGCCATACATGTAATATGAGGCGGCTGTGTAGTATGTACAGTGTTTCGTGCAGGTACCCTATCAGAGGAGTCCCCCCCCACACTATATTACATTACATTACATGTCACTTGTGAGACGCTGTTATCCAAAGCGACTTACATACTCAATACTGTGGGCAATCCCCATGAACGAAATGCTGACTGCAGTGGGGTTTGAACAAACAATGAATCATGCTTTAGTGAATCAGGCTTTAGTGAATCAGGCTTTAGTGAATCAGTCTTTAGTGAATCAGTCTTTAGTGAATCAGTCCAGTCTTTAGTGAATCAGGCTTTAGTGAATCAGTCTTTAGTGAAACAGTCTTTAGTGAATCAGGCTTTAGTGAATCAGGCTTTAGTGAATCAGTCTTTAGTGAATCAGTCTTTAGTGAATCAGTCTTTAGTGAATCAGTCCAGTCTTTAGTGAATCAGGCTTTAGTGAATCAGTCTTTAGTGAATCAGTCTTTAGTGAATCAGTCTTAAGTGAATCAGTCCAGTCTTTAGTGAATCAGGCTTTAGTGAATCAGTCTTTAGTGAATCAGTCTTTAGTGAATCAGTCCAGTCTTTAGTGAATCAGGCTTTAGTGAATCAGTCTGTAGTGAATCAGTCTTTAGTGAATCAGTCTTTAGTGAATCAGTCTTTAGTGAATCAGTCTTTAGTGAATCAGTCTTTAGTGAATCAGTCTTTAGTGAATCAGTCCAGTCTTTAGTGAATCAGGCTTTAGTGAATCAGTCTGTAGTGAATCAGTCTTTAGTGAATCAGTCCAGTCTTTAGTGAATCAGGCTTTAGTGAATCAGTCTTAGTGAATCAGTCTTTAGTGAATCAGTCCAGTCTTTAGTGAATCAGGCTTTAGTGAATCAGTCTGTAGTGAATCAGTCTTTAGTGAATCAGTCTTTAGTGAATAAGTCTTTAGTGAATCAGTCTTTAGTGAATCAGGCTTTAGTGAATCAGTCTTTAATGAATCAGTCTTTAGTGAATCAGTCTTTAGTGAATCAGGCTTTAGTGAATCAGTCCAGTCTTTAGTGAATCAGGCTTTAGTGAATCAGTCTGTAGTGAATCAGTCTTTAGTGAATCAGTCCAGTCTTTAGTGAATCAGGCTTTAGTGAATCAGTCTGTAGTGAATCAGTCTTTAGTGAATCAGTCCAGTCTTTAGTGAATCAGGCTTTAGTGAATCAGGCTTTAGTGAATCAGGCTTTAGTGAATCAGTCTTTAGTGAATCAGGCTTTAGTGAATCAGTCTTTAGTGAATCAGGCAATCATGCTTTAGTGAATCAGTCTTTAGTGAATCATTCTTTAGTGAACCAGTCTTTAGTGAATCGGCTTTAGTGAATCAGGCATTCATGCTTTAGTGAATCAGTCTTTAGTGAATCAGTCTTTAGTGAATCAGTCTTTAGTGAATCAGGCTTTAGTGAATCAGTCTTTAGTGAATCAGTCTTTAGTGAATCAGGCTTTAGTGAATCAGTCCATTCTTTAGTGAATCAGTCTATAGTGAATCAGTCTTTAGTGAATCAGGCTTTAGTGAATCAGTCTTTAGTGAATCAGGCTTTAGTGAATCAGGCATTAGTGAATCAGGCTTTAGTGAATCAGTCTTTAGTGAATCAGTCTTTAGTGAATCAGGCTTTAGTGAATCAGTCTTTAGTGAATCAGTCTTTAGTGAATCAGGCTTTAGTGAATCAGGCTTTAGTGAATCAGTCCAGTCTTTAGTGAATCAGTCTTTAGTGAATCAGTTTTTAGTGAATCAGGCTTTAGTGAATCAGTCTTTAGTGAAACAGTCTTTAGTGAATCAGGCTTTAGTGAATCAGTCTTTAGTGAATCAGTTTTTAGTGAATCAGGCTTTAGTGAATCAGTCTTTAGTGAAACAGTCTTTAGTGAATCAGTCTTTAGTGAATCAGTCTTTAGTGAATCAGTCTTTAGTGAATCATTCTTTAGTGAATCAGTCTTTAGTGAATCAGTCTTTAGTGAATCAGGCTTTAGTGAATCAGTCCATTCTTTAGTGAATCAGTCTTTAGTGAATCAGTCTTTAGTGAATCAGGCTTTAGTGAATCAGTCTTTAGTGAATCAGGCTTTAGTGAATCAGTCTTTAGTGAATCAGGCTTTAGTGAATCAGGCTTTAGTGAATCAGTCTTTAGTGAATCAGTCTTTAGTGAATCAGGCTTTAGTGAATCAGTCCATTCTTTAGTGAATCAGTCTTTAGTAAATCAGTCTTTAGTGAATCAGTCTTTAGTGAATCAGTCTTTAGTGAATCAGGCATTAGTGAATCAGGCATTAGTGAATCAGGCTTTAGTGAATCAGTCTTTAGTGAATCAGTCTTTAGTGAATCAGTCTTTAGTGAATCAGGCATTAGTGAATCAGGCATTAGTGAATCAGGCTTTAGTGAATCAGGCTTTAGTGAATCAAGCTTTAGTGAATCAGTCTTTAGTGAATCAGTCTTTAGTGAATCAGGCTTTAGTGAATCAGGCATCAGTGAATCAGTCTTTAGTGAATCAGTCTTTAGTGAATCAGTCTAACAACAAAACGAGTCTTAAACAAGTCATTATGTGCTTTTCAACAAATGTAATGACATCGATCAACAGAATAATATTAATAATCAAACTGCTCTTTATTAGTCACATTAATGATTTAATAATCCATTTTCTCTGCTGGTAAAGTAACGTGTTTTCTTCTATTTTAAGAGGGATCAGTAAGGTAAGGCTACCATGACGGTTTGATTCAGAAGGAGTTTCATGGATAAGATCCCTGATGTTGAGGTAACCAGAATGTTTATTTCCACTGTGTACAACATGTTATAAGGGACCCACAATCTATCTTTATGCCAGGGATAATGTGCAGCGAGGCGGTCTCTATGGGGGAAAGAACACCTGAATCTAGATCCCTCTGCAGGTGGTACTTTAACTAAGGGATGATGTGCAGCGAGGCGGTCTCTATGGGGGAAAGAACACCTGAATCTAGATCCCTCTGCAGGTGGTACTTTAACTAAGGGATGATGTGCAGCGAGGCGGTCTCTATGGGGAAAAGAACACCTGAATCTAGATCCCTCTGCAGGTGGTACTTTAACTAAGGGATAATGTGCAGCGAGGCGGTCTCTAGGGGGAAAGAACACCTGAATCTAGATCCCTCTGCAGGTGGTACTTTAACTAAGGGATGATGTGCAGCGAGCGCGGTCTCTATGGGGAAAAGAACCTGAATCTAGATCCCTCTGCAGGTGGAACACCTGAATCTAGATCCCTCTGCAGGTGGAACACCTGAATATAGATCCCTCTGCAGGTGGTACTTTAAATATTTTGATGCTAATACTTTTCTACTTTTACTTGAGTAACATTTTGAATGCAGGACTTTTTATTGTAACCGAGTATTCTACACTCTGGTACTTTTACTCAAGTACAAGATCTGAACTTCTCCCACCTCTGACAATAAATCCTGAGTGGTTACCAAAAGAAAACCCTGCTCTGAAGGTAATTTTCATTTTACAAATCCTGCACTCAGCTCTGCTTTCTCCACTATCATTGAAATGCAGCCAGGTGCAGCTTCTTTTGTCGGTTTTCACAAATTTCTTGACTTTTTCCGACGCGCTTGCATTTAAATCCGGCTCCCCGTCTCCCCGTGGCTCTGTAGCTGGCCTGTACCACTACACCTGCTGTCTTTGGAGCGTCTGCCCCCCACCCTTCTTTCACATAATGGTATGATCCTAGTTTGTCCTCGCATATGATTGGCCGCATGGTGGCTCAGCAAAATAAAGTCCCGCCCCTGCCTGCATGGATTCACAGCAAGAGTTGGAGAGGCTGAAGATTCTGCTCTCCCCGACGGGAGTCCGCTCTTCTAGCGGCATCTCGCGATCGGCGTGTTGGAGACCCCTGAATTAAATTATCAAGTCATCGCAAGTCAGAGGGCTCAAGTCCAAGTCAAGTCCCGAGTCATTGGTGTTCAAGTCCAAGTCGAGTCGCAAGTGTTTTGTGATTTTGTCAAGTCGAGTCCAAAGTCATCAAATTGATGACTCGAATCTGACTCGAGTCCAAGTCATGTGACTCGAGTCCACACCTCTTGTATTTAGTGAATCAGGCTTTAGTGAATCAGTCTTTAGTGAATCAGTCCAGTCTTTAGTGAATCAGTCTTTAGTGAATCAGTCCAGTCTTTAGTGAATCAGTCTTTAGTGAATCAGTCTTTAGTGAATCAGTCCAGTCTTTAGTGAATCAGTCTTTAGTGAATCAGTCTTTAGTGAATCAGTCCAGTCTTTAGTGAATCAGTATTTAGCGAATCAGTCTTTAGTGAATCAGGCTTTACCTCTAGAACCAGGTGAACCATCAGGGGTTAGTGAATCAGTCTTTAGTGAATCAGGCTTTAGTGAATCAGTCTTTAGTGAATCAGTCTTTAGTGAATCAGTCCAGTCTTTAGTGAATCAGTCTTTAGTGAATCAGGCTTTAGTGAATCAGTCTTTAGTGAATCAGTCTTTAGTGAATCAGTCCAGTCTTTAGTGAATCAGTATTTAGCGAATCAGTCTTTAGTGAATCAGGCTTTACCTCTAGAACCAGGTGAACCATCAGGGGTAAGTGAATCAGTCTTTAGTGAATCAGGCTTAAGTGAATCAGTATTTAGTGAATCAGTCTTTAGTGAATCAGTCTTTAGCGAATCAGTCTTTAGTGAATCAGTCTTTACCTCTAGAACCAGGTGAACCATCAGGGGTTAGTGAATCAGTCTTTAGTGAATCAGTCTTTAGTGAATCAGTCTTTACCTCTAGAACCAGGTGAACCATCAGGGGTTAGTGAATCAGTCTTTACCTCTAGAACCAGGTGAACCATCAGGGGTTAGTGAATCAGTCTTTACCTCTAGAACCAGGTGAACCATCAGGGGTTAGTGAATCAGTCTTTACCTCTAGAACCAGGTGAACCATCAGGGGTTAGTGAATCAGTCTTTACCTCTAGAACCAGGTGAACCATCAGGGGTTAGTGAATCAGTCTTTACCTCTAGAACCAGGTGAACCATCAGGGGTTAGTGATGGTTCACCTGAGTCTTTAAATCACTAAAACAGCATCTAATGAAATATGAAGCAGGATAATATGGAGTATTCACAGTCTGTGAAATATGACATTAATTATAATCACTTCCGGTTGTTGTCAGATTATCCGGTCATACTAAATATGATTACTGATATTAATATATGATATAACACTGAACCTGTTACTGTAGTAACTGTTAATAATATAATATTCATACTTTTATTTATCAGGTAAATCCTCAGGTTACATGATGAACCCTGTTTCTATACATCAATAACTTTACTAACAAGTATTATAAATACAGTCATGAAGATACGAATACATGCTGATCAGTGTTCAGTTTGCATGTCCACGTGTCTCTGCTGCTGGGAAACACACACATGTTCACACACTCACACACACTCACACACACACACACACACAAACACACATGCTCACACACACACACACAAACATGCACGCTCACACACACACACACTCACACACACAAACACACTCACACACACACAGACACACTCTCACACACAAACACACTCACACACACAAACACACACTCTCACACTCACACACACACAAACACACACACACACACTCACACACACACACACACACTCACACACACACACACACTCTCACACACACACACTCACACACACTCACACACACACATACACACTCACACACACAAAAGTAGTGATTGTGCAGATTGGTCCATTTCAGAATAATATATATGATATGTTTTATAATGATTGATCATGAAAGTGTTCTCAAAGCTGGTAAAGGTGCAGCTAGTTTGAATGGCTTTGTATACTGCAGGGTAGCTTGAGAGTTTACTCCAGGTGGAACTAAAGTCTGATTTAACACTTGGTTAGATTTCACATCATTCATCCACATCTGTGAAGTAACTGAAGGGATTAAATACATGTAGTGGAGTACAAGTACACCATGTACCTCTGAACTGTAGAGGAGTAGAAGTACACCATGTACCTCTGAACTGTAGAGGAGTAGAAGTACACCATGTACCTCTGAACTGTAGAGGAGTAGAAGTACTCCATGTACCTCTGAACTGTAGAGGAGTAGAAGTACACCATGTACCTCTGAACTGTAGAGGAGTAGAAGTACACCATGTACCTCTGAACTGTAGAGGAGTAGAAGTACTCCATGTACCTCTGAACTGTAGAGGAGTAGAAGTACACCATGTACCTCTGAACTGTAGAGGAGTAGAAGTACACCATGTACCTCTGAACTGTAGAGGAGTAGAAGTACACCATGTACCTCTGAACTGTAGAGGAGTAGAAGTACACCATGTATCTCTGAACTGTAGAGGAGTAGAAGTACACCATGTACCTCTGAACTGTAGTGGAGTAGAAGTACACCATGTACCTCTGAACTGTAGTGGAGTAGAAGTACACCATGTATCTCTGAACTGTAGTGGAGTAGAAGTACACCATGTACCTCTGAACTGTAGTGGAGTAGAAGTACACCATGTACCTCTGAACTGTAGTGGAGTAGAAGTACTCCATGTATCTCTGAACTGTAGAGGAGTAGAAGTACTCCATGTACCTCTGAACTGTAGAGGAGTAGAAGTACACCATGTACCTCTGAACTGTAGTGGAGTAGAAGTACACCATGTACCTCTGAACTGTAGTGGAGTAGAAGTACACCATGTACCTCTGAACTGTAGTGGAGTAGAAGTACACCATGTACCTCTGAACTGTAGTGGAGTAGAAGTACACCATGTACCTCTGAACTGTAGAGGAGTAGAAGTACACCATGTACCTCTGAACTGTAGAGGAGTACAAGTACACCATGTACCTCTGAACTGTAGTGGAGTAGAAGTACACCATGTACCTCTGAACTGTAGAGGAGTAGAAGTACACCATGTACCTCTGAACTGTAGAGGAGTAGAAGTACACCATGTACCTCTGAACTGTAGTGGAGTAGAAGTACTCCATGTACCTCTGAACTGTAGTGGAGTAGAAGTACACCATGTACCTCTGAACTGTAGAGGAGTAGCATTGACATACTCAAGTAAAGTACAAGTACATCAGTACTTAAGTACTTGAGTAGTTACTTTATCTCTGGTTTGAAACTTCTGGATAATTGTTAAACTTGTATTATTCTTATAATGTTTAAACTTTTGTTTTGTTGTGTTTTTCAAATGTTCACAAGTCGGACATCTGATAGAAACCGTGATCTGTTTGAGAGTTTAAAGCAGTTTCTCTTGATGTATAATATATGTCCTGCCTGCAGACCAGCAGCTGTTCTGGTGCAGCAGCTCCCTCTGCTGGAGAGGACAGGAAGTGCTCAGGTTGCCCCTGCTTCCTCAAAGTCAAAGTCAAGTTTGTTGTCAATCTCAAAATATGTTTGTTCACGCTGACAGGTGGAACCCCTGTTTCCCACAGTCCGAGGGGTGAAGAAATACATTTTAGAATGCAAGAACACTCAATAATTACAAAGAAACAAAAAAACCGTTCACTTCAAGTAAGCAGGATAAAAATATGATTTACACGGCGCAGAAGAGAGAGAGTGCATGTCCATAGCAGCGTAAAAGTGACTGTGACTGGTGCCGGAGGGGTCTGTGTGTGTGGGGGGGCAGGGTGGAGGGGGAGCGAGGGGGAGAGGGGAGAGAGGGGAGAGAAGGGAGAGAGGGGAGACAGGGAGAGAAGGGAGGAGGGGAGCGAGAGAGGGAGAGAGGGGAGAGAAGGGGAGAGAGGGAGAGAGGGGAGGGAGGGGAGAGAGGGAGAGAGGGGAGAGAAGGGAGAGAGGGGAGAGAGGGGAGACAGTGGAGAGAAGGGAGAGAGGGAGAGAGGGGGGAGAGAGGGGAGAGAAGGGAGAGAGGGGAGAGAGGGGTGTGCTCGACTCAGGCTGAGACATGGAGACTGAGACATGGAGACACTGAGACAAGGAGACACAGACATGGAGACACTGAGACATGAAGACATGGAGACACTGAGACATGGAGACACTGAGACATGAAGACATGGAGACACTGAGACATGGAGACACGAGACATGGAGACATGGAGACACTGAGACATGGAGAATGGAGACATGGAGACATGGAGACACTGGACATGGAGACACTGAGACACTGACCCACCTCCACACAGAGCCCCCCACCTCCACACAGAGCCCCCCACCTCCACACAGAGCCCCCACCTCCACACAGGGCCCCCCACCTCCACACAGAGCCCCCCCACCTCACACAGGGCCCACCACCCACACAGATCCCCCCACCTCCACACAGAGCCCCCCCCACCTCCACACAGATCCACCCCCCCCCCACACAGACCCCCCCCACCTCCACACAGAGCCCCCACCTCCACACAGAGCCCCCACCTCCACACAGAGCCCCCCCACTCCCCACCTCCACACAGACCCCCCCCCACCTCCACACAGATACGGTTTATTGCGGTGATAACTATTTAGATGAATAAGTCAAACTTTCCTGGGTTTAAATACACTTTAAAGCTTGATCTGCTGTGTTCTACAGGAAGTCTGAAAGCTCACAGTCTCAGGTGGAAACTCTCCGTCAGCTGTTCAAACTCTCACAACTGATAGCATGTCCCCTTGTCCGTCCAATCACAGCGCTCCGCCTGTCCTGCCCACTCCCCGTGTCCCGTCCAATCCCAGCGCTCCGTGCTGTATAAAGGCTGTGGGTTCAGACGGACCTCCATCATCTTCCTCACCATGGCCTTCCTCTGGATCCTGTCCTGCCTCGCCTTCGTCGGCGCCGCCTACGGTGAGACTCATGAGAGCAAAGCATGCTGGGTAACCCACGGTGTAGTTACAGGTTTTAATTATTTATTATTATTATATGTCTGTAAGGCGAGAACTTAGAAAAAAAAGAGTTGGAGTTATATTTGAATTTCACTGCTAATCTTCCAACGCTAGAAACAAACAAATACATGTCAACAATAAACTGTACATGTTGATGATGTCATGATGATGTCATGATGATGTCGTGATGATGTCATGATTGATGTTGTGATGATGTCATGATGATGTCGTGATGATGTTGTGACATCATGATGATGTCGTGATGATGTTGTGATGATGTCATGATGATGTCGTGATGATGTCGTGATGATGTCGTGATGATGTCGTGATGATGTTGTGATGATGTCATGATGATGTCGTGATGATGTCGTGATGATGTCGTGATGATGTCGTGATGATGTCGTGATGATGTCGTGATGATGTCGTGATGATGTTGTGATGATGTCATGATGATGTCGTGATGATGTCATGATGATGTCGTGATGATGTCATGATGATGTCGTGATGAGATTGTGATGATGTCACCAGGATGCGGCTCTCCCGCCATCCCCCCCGTCATAACGGGTTACTCTCGCATCGTGAACGGAGAAGAGGCACTCCCCCACTCCTGGCCCTGGCAGGTGTCCCTGCAGGTAACACACACACACACACACACACTCTCTCACACACACACACACACACACACAGACTCTCACACAAACACACTCTCACACACACACAGACTCTCACACAAACACACTCTCACACACACACACACACACACACACTCTCTCACACACACAGACTCTCACACAAACACACTCTCACACACACACACTCTCACACACACACACACTCTCACACACACATACTCTCTCACACACACACACTCTCACACAAACACACTCTCACATACACTCTCTCACACAAACACACTCACATACACTCTCTCACACACACCACACACTCTCACATACACTCTCTCACACACACACACTCTGACTTGTGTTGTTGTTCCAGGATTACACCGGCTTCCACTTCTGTGGCGGCTCTCTGGTCAACGAGAACTGGGTGGTGACCGCCGCCCACTGCAACGTGAGGTGAGACATGTCTCTTAATGTCCTCCTGTCTTCTCTCTTAATGTCCTCCCTGTCTCTGTGTCTTAATGTCCTCCTGTCTATTTGTCTCTTAATGTCCTCCTGTCTCTGTGTCTCATAATGTCCTCCCTGTCTCTGTCTCTTAATGTCCTCCTGTCTATTTGTCTCTTAATGTCCTCCTGTCTCTGTCTCTTAATGTCCTCCCTGTCTCTGTGTCTCTTAATGTCCTCCCTGTCTCTGTCTCTTAATGTCCTCCCTGTCTCTGTGTCTCTTAATGTCCTCCCTGTCTCTGTGTCTCTTAATGTCCTCCTGTCTATTTGTCTCTTAATGTCCTCCCTGTCTCTGTGTCTCTTAATGTCCTCCCTGTCTCTGTGTCTCTTAATGTCCTCCTGTCTCTGTGTCTCTTAATGTCCTCCCTGTCTCTCTTAATGTCCTCCTGTCTCTGTGTCTCTTAATGTCCTCCCTGTCTCTGTGTCTTAATGTCCTCCTGTCTATTTGTGTCTTAATGTCCTCCTGTCTCTGTGTCTCTTAATGTCCTCCCTGTCTCTGTGTCTCTTAATGTCCTCCTGTCTCTGTGTCTCTTAATGTCCTCCCTGTCTCTGTGTCTTAATGTCCTCCTGTCTATTTGTGTCTTAATGTCCTCCTGTCTCTGTGTCTCTTAATGTCCTCCCTGTCTCTGTGTCTCTTAATGTCCTCCTGTCTCTGTGTCTCTTAATGTCCTCCCTGTCTCTGTGTCTTAATGTCCTCCTGTCTATTTGTCTCTTAATGTCCTCCCTGTCTCTGTGTCTCTTAATGTCCTCCCTGTCTCTGTGTCTTAATGTCCTCCTGTCTATTTGTCTCTTAATGTCCTTCCTGTCTTTGTTTGCTTGCTTATTGTTTGTTTGTTTGCAGGCTGTCCCACCGTGTGATCCTCGGAGAGCACGACCGCTCTTCCAACGCTGAAGACATCCAGGTGATGAAGGTCGGCCAGGTGAGTGCAAACACATCGTCCAATCACAGGCCAGACCCTGCCGTGGTGACGTCCTCTAACATGTCACTTCCTGTCAGGTGTTCAAGCACCCCCGCTACAACGGCTTCACCATCAACAACGACATCCTGCTGGTGAAGCTGGCGTCCCCCGCCGTGATGAGCGTCCGCGTGTCCCCCGTCTGCGTCGCCGAGGCCGGAGACAACTTCCCCGGAGGCATGAAGTGTGTGACGAGCGGCTGGGGGCTGACCCGCTACAACGGTGAGGGGGCGGGGCTAACCTTAACCAATCAGAGCTAATGTTAGGCATGAACTGTGTGACGAGCGGCTGGGGGCTGACCCGCCACAACGGTGAGGGGGCGGGGCTAACCTTAACCAATCAGAGCTAATGTTAGGCATGAAGTGTGTGACGAGCGGCTGGGGGCTGACCCGCTACAACGGTGAGGGGGCGGGGCTAACCTTAACCAATCAGAGCTAATGTTAGGCATGAAGTGTGTGACGAGCGGCTGGGGGCTGACCCGCCACAACGGTGAGGGGGCGGGGCTAACCTTAACCAATCAGAGCTAATGTTAGGCATGAAGTGTGTGACGAGCGGCTGGGGGCTGACCCGCCACAACGGTGAGGGGGCGGGGCTAACCTTAACCAATCAGAGCTAATGTTAGGCATGAAGTGTGTGACGGGCGGCTGGGGGCTGAAGCCGAGCTCATAGGAGCCCCCGTGAATCAGCATTTTCTTCATTTCGTCAGAAACTTCTAGAAATAAAGAAAACTAAAGAAAACTGGAGAAAAATAAGTAAATAAAAGTTATTATAGGACAAACTAGATAGGGTCATTTTCTGCACACGTCAATAGCAGTTTCAAATACCATTTTAGAAAATGAAAATACTATATATAAATATATACATATGTTCACATGTATAAAAAACAAATGAATAATGATAGTAATAATATATGCATATAAACATTATGAACACTTATTTTCAAGTGACTTTTTTACATTCATATGTTCACACACACTCAAAATGATAAACACCATATGTTCAAGTGTATAAGCCCAATGTTAGCTTTGAGCTCAGGAGTGAATGCTAATGTTAGCTTTGAGCTCAGGAGTGAATGCTAATGTTAGCTTTGAGCTCAGGAGTGAATGCTAATGTTAGCTTTGAGCTCAGGAGTGAATGCTAATGTTAGCTTTGAGCTCAGGAGTGAATGCTAATGTTAGCTTTGAGCTCAGGAGTGAATGCTAATGTTAGCTTTGAGCTCAGGAGTGAATGCTAATGTTAGCGTTTAGCTCAGGAATGAATGCTAATGTTAGCTTTGAGCTCAGGAGTGAATGCTAATGTTAGCTTTGAGCTCAGGAGTGAATGCTAATGTTAGCTTTGAGCTCAGGAGTGAATGCTAATGTTAGCTTTGAGCTCAGGAGTGAATGCTAATGTTAGCTTTGAGCTCAGGAGTGAATGCTAATGTTAGCTTTGAGCTCAGGAGTGAATGCTAATGTTAGCTTTGAGCTCAGGAGTGAATGCTAATGTTAGCTTTGAGCTCAGGAGTGAATGCTAATGTTAGCTTTGAGCTCAGGAATGAATGCTAATGTTAGCTTTGAGCTCAGGAGTGAATGCTAATGTTAGCGTTTAGCTCAGGAATGTAAAGCGTCCTGTTCCTGAGTGTTCAGGTAGTCTGAGTTGTTGTTGACGGTGGTTGTTTGTGTTTGTTTTTGTGTTTGTTGTGCAGCTGCTGACACCCCCTCCCTGCTGCAGCAGGCCTCCCTCCCCCTGCTCACCAACGATGAGTGCCGTCGCTTCTGGGGAAGTAAGATCAGCGATCTGATGATCTGCGCCGGAGCCTCCGGAGCCTCGTCCTGCATGGTGAGGCTGGAACTGGAACACGCCACTGTGGGGTTGGATTTGCAGCAACTTAACAATATTGTTTTGGACCGATTAATATAAATCTGTGTGTGTGTTTCCTCAGGGAGACTCTGGTGGTCCTCTGGTCTGTGAGAAGGCTGGAGCCTGGACTCTGGTGGGCATCGTGTCCTGGGGCAGTGGTACCTGCACCCCCACCATGCCCGGGGTCTACGCCCGCGTCACCGAGCTGCGCAGCTGGATGGACCAGACCATCGCTGCCAACTAAAGCTGTCAGAACCTCAATAAAACCCTCTGAAACACTTCCTGTGCTGTGCTTTGTTCACCGGGCAGATGTTAGCCGTGTTAGCGTGTTGTGAAAAAAGCTGGATGTCTTAGCATAGCTTAGCATAAAGACCGGAAGCAGGGGAGAAGCAGTTAGCTCCCTCATTTATTAATGAGCGTGTGTCACACTTTATGTAGCCTCACCCTGAGGTAGGCGGTCTGTGCTGCAGATACCGATATCTACTGGAGAGCAGAAAGAATATAGGACACAAATGGATGCACGTTAGCTAAAACCATGCATGCTCAACTTAGCACAAATGAGCTCACGTGTTCTTGCCTGTTCTCGCGGTTCCACAGCGGCATTTAGCTTGGCTTAGGCCGTTAGCAGACACTGTCTAGCGGCTAATAAGCTTAATATCATCAACTCTGTATTTTACACACTGATTTTCCTGACTGGTTTTAACATCACCACCATCTTAACCCTCCTGTTGTGTTCCGGTCAAATCTGACCGATTTACTACTTTCGTCACTCATAACTTTTGTGTTTTTCATTTGATTGCATCGAGGCTTTATTTAACCAGATAAAAGCATTGAGGTAAAATCTCATTTACAATGCTGACCTGGCCAAGAAGGCAGCAACGTAAGCCGGATTATATCCTCCACAGTAAACATTTGAACATATGCAATTGCTGATCACCACATTCATTGAATTTTGGGTGGTTTAGTCAACTTTGTAACACCCATGGTGTTCCCGGTCAAAAATTACCACCATAAGAAATGGATGAGTAACCATCCATCAGATCCATCAACACAAACACACACCTAGCAGACTTAACAATGTATCATATATAATTCTGTGTGACTGGCGAAGCCACACACTGAATAGTATTCAACATACTTATTAGTGCGAATGCTGTGCAACAGCATTTCTATAGTTCTTCTGTTTCTCTTTAATCTTCTTATTATTATTTCAACCAATATTTTGCCGTCGAATAACTTCAGCCTACTTTCAGCTACAGAAACCATTCAAATATTAAAATGTTCAGCTCCTTCAGGAAATGTGTGCTATGACTTTTCTTCTTTATGACATTTATACTTTTTGAGATATTTAACTTAGTTTGGAGCTTGGTAAAGAGGGCTTCTTCAGATTTTAACATTAGTGTGTATTGCGCCGCTCGTTAAGTCTAGAGTGCTTTGATATCGAAACAGAGTGGAGGAGTGCTTGAAATTCACGCAACATTTCTTTTTAAACCTGCCATAATTCCCAAACCCTCCACTCCTTTGACATCATTTTTCATGAGAAACGTAGGAAAACCTCTCCTCAATTGAAAAAAAGAAAAATGAAGTGACAAAAACTTTCAACATGTCTCCATTAAGGCCCATTTTAAATTCAGCCTGATCTGTCCTCAGAGCACCAGCTGCACACCTTTAGTACATCTGCCAAAAATGCCACATTATTGACCCAGAAGTGCACAAAAAGCAGACTCCGACGCTCCTCACGGTCCTGACATCCTCCACGCGTTGACATTTTACGAAAGCAGCTACCGTTTTTAAACTATAGTTAGAAATGCAAGAGGTTTATCTCTCATTCAGAACAATGGAAAGGCTCTCCTTTCACAGCACATCTCCATGGAAACCTTTGATCTCTGGGGCTCACGTACACAGGTGTTTGATAACGTCGTCACCATGGTAACCTTTGATCTCTGGGCTTACACACACAGGTGTTTTATAAAATTCATTCACTACTACTTACATTTGATATGTAACTCCTTCAGCCTACTTTCAGCTGCAGAAACCATTCAACTATTAAATTATTCAGCTATTTCAGGACATTGAGGCTATACCTGTTGTTGTTTAAACCTTTTTTAAACCTTTTCTTTTAAATATTAAGCTTCTTCACTATTTTTCCTACTCTTCCAGTTTAACATTTCACTTTCAAGTTTTCAACAAAGTCATTGCAATGCATTTGAGCTGTAACAATTTGATTCAAATCATTTCACTTTTCTGCATTTCTCCAGTTCAGCAACACACTTATTGTTTTTTGTAGCTCTAAGCAGCTACAGAGACCATTCAACTGATAACATATTCAGCTTTTTTTTCATTTTCAGCTAAACTCAGCGACAAATGTACACAGTTTACAACATTCGCACGCATTTTCAGCAGGAAATGCATTTTATAGTTTCATCTGATTCTCCTTCTTCCGCTACAAATGTTGTCATGCTACTCATCCGGCAGCGTTGACATGAAACACACAATAAACACATCAAAACGCACGGAATGACCGGGATTGGGCTGCTATGTCTTTTATAAGAGATTCGCCTAGCCGTTTTCATGCAAATCGCACTAAACTGCGAACATTTGCCCCATAGGAATGAATGGGAAATCCATTTGAACAGAGCTCAACAACACCCCACTTTGACCCCATACAGATTCCGCATACTTTAACGTAGAACAGAAATTATAAGTTTAAACGGTTCTCGAGACTATGGACTTTATTGGACTAATTGGATATTTTTTGATAGCTAGTACGGTTCTAGTCGCAGTTTAAGTTGAAAAATGTCACACTGTTTCACATGTTATAATGAGTGTGTATGGGAGAGTTAAGACTTAGAGTGACGTCACAGAGGGGAGAGGAGCTGGAAAATCTGAAGAGTTTTTTTTTTAAACTATTGCTCGGCTGACCACAATTTTCACTCTTCATAAATTATTTGGTGATCATAATGTAGGGAAATGTGTCACGGTGTCACGGCCGCAGCGATATTCTCATTTAATCAAACTGACTTAAACATATAGCAAACACAAGAGTCATCAGGAGTGGAGTGCACCAGCTGGGCGTAACTCTACGTCCGACGTAGAACCGAAGGTTAAGACCAAACTAAAGTTATGACTAGTGCACCACTTAGACTGAAGCCCTGTACGCGTTGCGCCTGGGTGTGACTTTTACGCCTAGTATGGAGCAGGCGTAAATCTGAAAGACAGACTAGTATCCATAGTAACGTAAGACACGCAAGAAAATAACGATGGCAGTGCGTCTTGTTTACAGGTTTAACAACGAAAGGGCCTTAAGACGAGAAAGAGTCGTCCGTGATCGAACAAACCCACTGGACATCTATTCAGTGAGCTGATAGAGAGGTTTCGTTTCGGCAGGCAAGCCCTTTATGAATTCATCGAGGAGATCTCCCCTCAACTCCAGCACGGATCAGACCGAAACGCTGCGCTCTCCCCAACCTTGCAGGTGCTGTTTGCGCTCAGATTTTACGCGGACGGGGCCTTTCAAAATACTGTGGGAGACATGATTAATGTTCATCGCACAACTGCATGTCGGGCTATTAGAAACGTTTCCTTGGCTCTCCAGCGCCGCCTTAGGAATTATATTCACCTTCCAACACAAGAAGAAGCAGCGAAATCCAGGCAAGATTTTTATTTAAAATCAGGTATACCTGGTATTGTCGGATGCATCGACGGTACTCATGTTCGCATTCAGGTCCCCTCTGAACATGAGTATTTGTTTGTTAACAGAAAGGGTTATCATTCAATAAATGTTCTAATTGTTTGCTCTGCATATATTTCAATTAGTGTTCTAATCTCTCTATCAGTAAAATTCATTTTTCTCTTCTTTTGGTTTCCGTTATCTATGACTTCTTTATCCAAGTCTTAACTTGCTTTGAATGGAGGAGTTCGAGTGTTAAATTATGTAGACGTGTGTTGCTTGGCAACAATTACTGTTTCGCCGTGTATTCACGTGACCAGGCGCAGCTACAACTGAGACTAGTCAGGCTTGGTGCACTCTGTGTAAATTCAAATCACTAAGTCGGACTTAGCTAAGCCCGACGTTAGAGTTAAGACTCCAGGAGTGGAGTGCACCAGCTGGGCGTAAGACTGGGCGTAACTCAATGACAGCGACCCTCTACCACACAAAACAACACCATTTATATAAACACCTATCATTTCCAAAATCCTATGGAGAAATCCCATTGCTTTTTTGTCGAGGGAACCCAAGCGCGGCTTACTTCCGGGGTAACCCTTTTTTATTTATTTGTTATTTTTAGAGGGCACTGACGGCTCGCCACTGGAGCTGATAGAGAGGTTTCGTTTCTGCAGACAAGCCCTTTTAGAATGAATGGAGTAGATTTCCCCTCAACTCCAGCACGCTCAGACAGATCAGGTGCTGATTGTGCTCAGATTTTACGCTAACGGGCTGCTTTGAATGGAGAGGTTAGAGTGTGTGCTGCTTGCCAACAATGACTGTTTGGCGTGTATTGGCGTGGACGCACATCCTAAGAAGAGGCGCAGCTACGACCGTGACTAGTCAGGCTTGGTGCACTCGATGTAAATTCAAATCACTAAGTCGGACGTAGTTTAGCCCGACGTTAGAGTTAAGACCTACTTTTTTTCGCCCAGCTGGTGCACTCCACTCCAGGTGTGTCCATCTGGTATCCTAAATACTCTGGTAGGATATTTAACTGATGGAGTTACAGTTTTCAACTTATAAGCAATAATTCAGCACAATATTGTCAATACATTCTCTGACAGGCTGTCTCTCGTTCACTGGCACGTCAACGCCCTGCTTTTTCCCATTGACTTTAGCACAAACACTTTTGTAGCCCTTATTAGAAACATTAGTCCTTAAAGTTGTAAAATGCACTAAAAGCTGAATCCAGATTTATTTTCTCTCTCCATTTATTCTACGGAAAAGAGAGCAGGATGGGGGGGCGGGGCTTAAGGGACAACTCAACTGCGCTCTATGAGCTACATATGGGTACCTCTGCTCTGACAGCAAGGCATGATGGGTAATCTGTGACGTTTTGCTCTCGAGAATCTCAGGCCATTTCATCTTCATGCACCAATGAGCAGCTCTCATAGGAAAGAACGAGACCCCGTCTCCAACGCCGGATCCAGTTCTTATTTTACATCCATGGTCTAACATGATGTAAGTAGTCGCTTAACTAGCATCTGTGAGGTGTTCAGGGATCCTCTGTAAATTCCAGTGACGGTAAGTTAGCATGTCTTTGAATTACACACAGAGCACACACACAGTCCTCAGATATTCCTCAGCAGTGGTTTATTACACAAAGAGCAGGTTTATCTAACAGAGAGCAGGTCCGGCGTCAGGTGAGGTGTTAGCGGGGGGCAGGTGTTAGCGGTGTCTGGGGGGGCAGGTGTTAGCGGTGTCTGGGGGGGCAGGTGTTAGCGGTGTCTGGTGTAGAGTTAGCGGTGTCTTGGGGGGGCAGGTATTAGCATTAGCGGTGCCGGGGGGGCAGGTGTTAGCGGCGGGGGGGGCAGGTGTTAGCGGTGTCTGGTGTAGCGTTAGCGGTGTCTAGTGTAGCGTTAGCGGTGCCGGGGGGGGCAGGTGTCAGCGGCGGCGGGGGGGGGGGGGGGGGGGGGCAGGTGTTAGCGGTGTCTGGGGTGGGGCAGGTGTTAGCATTAGCGGTGCCGGGGGGGGCAGGTTTTAGCAGTGTCTGGTGTAGCGTTAGCGCTGCCGGAGGGGGCAGGTGTCAGCGGTGGGGGGGGGGGGGGCAGGTGTTAGCGGTGGGGGGGGGGGCAGGTGTTAGCGGTGTCTGGGGGTGGCAGGTGTTAGCATTAGCGGTGTCGGGGGGGGCAGGTGTTAGCATTAGCGGTGTCGGGGGGGGCAGGTGTCAGCGGTGGGGGGGGGGGGCAGGTGTTAGCATTAGCGGTGTCTGGGGGGGGCAGGTGTTAGCATTAGCGGTGTCGGGGGGGGGGCAGGTGTTAGCATTAGCGGTGTCGGGGGGGGGCAGGTGTTAGCATTAGCGGTGTCGGGGGGGGCAGGTGTTAGCATTAGCGGTGTCGGGGGGGGCAGGTGTTAGCATTAGCGGTGTCGGGGGGGGCAGGCATGCCCCACGCGGCGGCAGTAGCAGATGGCGTTGAAGAAGCGGCAATAGCAGGTGTCGCAGGCATCGCAGCAGGGCAGCGGCAGGCCAAGGCACGACTGCTGGTGAGCCACGCAGCGCCGGGACGAGCGCATGGAGCGACCCTGCAGCTGCACCGAGTCCTGCGCACCAAACAGGAAACTCTATCAGGACGGAACAATTTGGTTCCCAAGTACAAAATACATTACACACTCATAGAAACAAAAACACATAAACCCTATCGAATAGTTACAAATACAATCCATAAAATGTTTAATTTATCACAAAAAAATCACCTAATTTGACTACATCTCAAAAAAATCTTAATCATGACTTGTCACATGTTCACTTCTTGTAACCATAATTAGGTATAGTTAAATAGACATATAGATAGATAGATAGATAGATAGATAGATAGATAGATAGATAGATAGATACCCTAACCCTAATACTACAGGCATTAAGCCCCGCCCACCTCGTCGTAAGAGCCCGGGTCCATCAGGAAGTCGTCGGGCGAGTCGACGGTCAGCAGGGCGGGGTCCATCCCCGGGGCGTGGCCTCTCTCTGAAGGATGGAGGCTTCTGTTAGTCCACATTAACCCCATGTGCTCCATGGGACCCAGACTGTTATTCTGTTAGTTAATAACCTTCAAACTGTCATATCTCTGTCTGCAGAGGAGTACCTTCTTTACTGACATCGTTACTTTGGAAAGAGACGCATCTGGGTTTGGAGTGAATTCAATGTCCCAAAGAAGAGAACTATTTCCAGGGTATCCAAAGATCCAAAGATACCCTACTCCCCTCTCCTGTAGTTCTGTAGGTGTTAATGCATGTCAATGGTCTACAAAGGCTAAAATCCCTGTGTTCCCCTGAGTTTTTCTCCCCCCCTCCTTGCCTGAAAACCTGAAAGCTGGTTGACCAATCACAACAGAGCCAGCCAGCTAACCAATTAGAGCAGCCTGGGCTCTGGTTTCAGACAGAGGGTGAGCAGAGGCGGTATGAGAACACTAAAGATAACATAATATCATATAGTGTGCTGGGCTGACCTTACCTATTGGTTTCCACCAGCCACACCCTGCACTTTAACAGACAGCACTTTAACAGACAGTTCAGCACTTTAACAGACAGTTCAGCACTTTAACAGACAGTTCAGCACTTTAACAGACAGCACTTTAACAGACAGCACTTTAACAGACAGCACTTTAACAGACAGCACTTTAACAGACATCACTTTAACAGACAGTTCAGCACTTTAACAGACATCACTTTAACAGACAGTTCAGCACTTTAACAGACATCACTTTAACAGACATCACTTTAACAGACAGTTCAGCACTTTAACAGACAGCACTTTAACAGACAGTTCAGCACTTTAACAGACAGCACTTTAACAGACTGCACTTTAACAGACTGCACTTTAACAGACAGCACTTTAACAGACAGCACTTTAACAGACAGCACTTTAACAGACAGTTCAGCACTTTAACAGACAGCACTTTAACAGACAGTTCAGCACTTTAACAGACAGCACTTTAACAGACAGCACTTTAACAGACATCACTTTAACAGACATCACTTTAACAGACAGCACTTTAACAGACAGCACTTTAACAGACAGTTCAGCGCTTTAACAGACAGCGCTTTAACAGACAGTTCAGCACTTTAACAGACAGTTCATCACTTTAACAGACAGTTCAGCACTTTAACAGACAGCACCACACCCTGAAGCGGGTTAGGGTTCCCAGTCCTCCCAGTCCTCTCAGTCCTCTCAGTCCTACAGTCATCACCAGTCATCACAGTCTCCAGTCTCTCAGTCCTCCCAGTCCTCTCAGTCCTCCCAGTCCTCCCAGTCCTCCCAGTCCTCCCAGTCCTCTCAGTCCTCCCAGTCCTCCCAGTCCTCTCAGTCCTCTCAGTCCTCCCAGTCCTCCCAGTCCTCCCAGTCCTCTCAGTCCTCTCAGTCCTCCCAGTCCTCCCAGTCCTCCCAGTCCTCCCAGTCCTCCCAGTCCTCCCAGTCCTCTCAGTCCTCCCAGTCCTCTCAGTCCTCTCAGTCCTCCCAGTCCTCCCAGTCCTCCCAGTCCTCCCTGGATCCTAGTGTGACTGAGCTTCTAATTAACTAACTTGCAGGATCTCTAAACAGTCTCTGAACACTTTAGATCACTGCAGAGTAACTCGACCAGTTCCTCCACATGTCTGTCAGGTTAGTCATGAGATTCCTCAGGTAGATCTGTCTCTACTTTAAAGAGTCCTCTCCTGCTGATGTTCAGGTGTATATCAGTATGTAGTGTCTCTACTTTAAAGAGTCCTCTCCTGCTGATGTTCAGGTGTATATCAGTATGTAGTGTCTCTACTTTAAAGAGTCCTCTCCTGCTGATGTTCAGGTGTATATCAGTATGTAGTGTCTCTACTTTAAAGAGTCCTCTCCTGCTGATGTTCAGGTGTATATCAGTATGTAGTGTCTCTACTTTAAAGAGTCCTCTCCTGCTGATGTTCAGGTGTATATCAGTATGTAGTGTCTCTACTTTAAAGAGTCCTCTCCTGCTGATGTTCAGGTGTATATCAGTGTGTAGTGTCTCTACTTTAAAGAGTCCTCTCCTGCTGATGTTCAGGTGTATATCAGTATGTAGTGTCTCTACTTTAAAGAGTCCTCTCCTGCTGATGTTCAGGTGTATATCAGTATGTAGTGTCTCTACTTTAAAGAGTCCTCTCCTGCTGATGTTCAGGTGTATATCAGTATGTAGTGTCTCTACTTTAAAGAGTCCTCTCCTGCTGATGTTCAGGTGTATATCAGTATGTAGTGTCTCTACTTTAAAGAGTCCTCTCCTGCTGATGTCCAGGTGTATATCAGTATGTAGTGTCTCTACGGAGCTCTGTGATTGGCCGGTACTGACCCAGGTCTGACAGGAAGGCGGAGTCCTCCATGTGGATGTTTCCGTGCACCAGAGAAGAAGAGAGTCGCAGCGCGCTGAAGACGCAGCAGCAGAGCAGCACCGAGCCCAGCATCCTGAGAACTACAACTCCCACAATCCCCTGCTGAGAACTACAACTCCCACAATCCTCTGCTCCACCCCCAGCTCAGCGTCTGCTGGATTAAAGTAATTAACTAAGTTAGAAATAAAGTAATATACATTCATATTAGACGTTTCTCTAAAAACAGAAACGGAGACTCACCTGTTGTTGGTCCTCTTGTTGTTGTTAACCCCGCTGTTGTTGTTGTTTACCCTGCTGTTGTTGTAGAGTGGTGGCTCTGGAGGAGATGTGGGGTCTTTTAAAGGAGTGGAGGTCACATGACCACCGTCCAATGACGTGGTGTAATTATAATCTCCGGTCATCAGTTATCTTTATCATCATGTCCTCTATCGTTCCTCTTTATATCAGGAAATCATCTGGAGACTGTAAACAGTTATTTATTCCTTTATAATAGATCCTGCTGTGAACTGAACAGCTTCAGGGCTTTTCCTTTCCTAAATATAACTCACAAGATAAGATAAGGTAAGACATACTTTTATTGATCCTAGTTTGGGAAATTATGAATTAAAAATAAAATACAAAATAGACCTAAACATTATAAACAAATAAACGGAACATTACATACAGTATGTACACATCAACAGTGAGACGAGTATCTCTATAGAATATCATGGATCCACCAGGACCCTAACCTCCATCCCACTCTCACAAAAAAACGTAGTATATTCACAAATAACCCTCTCGAAACGTGACATGGCTACAATATTTAATAAAATATTCATTTCTAATGGCCAGTGTCCGTGTCACGTGATCGCCAACTTTACCACCGTGAGACATAAACATTCCCTAACCCTAGAAAGTCCTAAATTGTAGGATATTTTTGGCGTTAAAATGCTTTTTGATTCTTCTAGCAAGAAGTGTATATCGTACTTTTAGAGTATGGATGTGTCGGATCTATAGTTTGAAAGATATTACGAAGATTATTTGAGGTCAGGAGGACGTGTATATTCTACGTCTTTAACCATAGAGGTTGCTCTGAGCGCACCCTGTGATTGTGAGACGTCTTTCCCCCTCTTCATTTCTATTGGCCAGCGTCCATGTACAGTTAGCGTCCACTCTCACCGGGTGAAAACAGCATTTCCGGTCTCTGCGTTTTCATAGTTTTATGGCATTGTATGATGTGTGTATCTCATTTGTTTCATCCTCAGAAACGACCTTTCCAACTCCTCATCAGTTGCCTGTCTTCGACTGTTACAGGTGTACAGCTTCATGGTACTATGCATAAGCCTGAAATAGCCCATAATATGCTTGGTTATGATAATTACGTAAGTGTTGTACATGAATAGTAATGGTAAAGTACTAGTTGTATTGTTGAGGTTGAGCTCCAAAGGGTTCAGTAAAGTCACCCTGGGCTCAGGCTGTGTGGAGGAAATGGCTAAAGGTAAACTTGGTCGTAGGAGTAAACACAACACATTGTTGGAGAGGTCTCAATCTGGAGAGTAACATCATGTCAGTTTGAAGATTATAAGCAGGTTGTGCTCTCAACTGTTGACCTTTGAACCTTGGCCTCAGGGAAGTGTTGAATGAATGTCATTCTGTTACAGAAGGGACTACACACATGGGACCAATTGTTATAAAGAGCACTTGACCTAAGCTATGTGAATATGCCTGACTGGGTAGAATCACCAAAGGCTGTAACATTTAGTCATTTAACAGTTAGATATTGAAATTCTGATTCCATAGATGTGTCTCCATCTCCTAAAACCCCCGACTATCTCTCAACTCAGTATTTCATTCTTTAATTCAAAGAAAATCAATAATGTCTTTAAAAACTACAACTCCCATTCTATCAGCTGTGCACCGTTATGCAAATGACACCATTTTTGTAGTTTATTTTGGGTTTGCGAAAAGGTGTAAAATATAGCCTATCTAGGATTTGATCCAATATGAAAGTCAGCCGAATGAGAGCTGATGCTGCAAGGAGACGTTTGTCTGAAGAGAACTTGAAGATGTCGTTTAATTGCTGATATATTCTGCAGCAGAATGATTAGTGATCATTAAACAGAGTGCATTATGGGTCGTGTTCTTCGTCTTCTATTATCCTCAATCAGCCGCTGCGCAAACATGCCGCCGATTCCCCGAAGTGTCCCGCGCTGATGACATCACGCTGCACTCAGCACCAATCAGCTGCTGATTACTGGCCATCAGCAGGAAGTGATTTTTAATTAAGATCTACAAAACAACGCTCTGCTACTTCCTGTTTCAGGCTGTTTCCATGGTGACCTTGCACCCCCCACACTTACTGTTAGTGGCTCTTGGAAAGCATCAGATCTAAAGTATAAACAACAACAACAATAACCCGTTTCTCAGTAAACAGCAGCGTCGATCACACACGGCACGTCAAATCAAAAAACAAGAAAGATAGACACGTGAGCAGAGTGAAATAAAGTCCGATCCATTTTCTTTCCGTTTGAAACATGACGTTTAATATTCTTAGTTTATGAGCTTCTTAGTTTTTGCAATAGTTTGTAAATATAAACAACTTTATAATAAAATGCACACATTGACCTTTTTCTAGACGAACCACGGGTTAACCACGGACCCTGAGACCATACGGGGTAACCACGGACCCTGAGACCATACGGGGTAACCACGGACCCTGAGACCATACGGGGTAACCACGGACCCTGAGACCATACGAGGTAACATGAAGGTGTTAACATCGGTATGAAGACAAGACATCTGGCTGTGCAGTTTATCAGTGGATGTTTCCTGATGGACACACAGTGTTTCCTGACACACACACACACAGTGTTTCCTGACACACACACACACAGTGTTTCCTGACACACACACACACAGTGTTTCCTGACACACACACACAGTGTTTCCTGACACACACACACAGTGTTTCCTGACACACACACACACACACAGTGTTTCCTGACACACACACACAGTGTTTCCTGACACACACACACACAGTGTTTCCTGACACACACACACAGTGTTTCCTGACACACACACACACACACAGTGTTTCCTGACACACACACACAGTGTTTCCTGACACACACACACACAGTGTTTCCTGACACACACACACACAGTGTTTCCTGACACACACACACACAGTGTTTCCTGACACCACACACACAGTGTTTCCTGACACACACACACACAGTGTTTCCTGACACACACACACACACAGTGTTTCCTGACACACACACACAGTGTTTCCTGACACACACACAGTGTTTCCTGACACACACACAAACAGTGTTTCCTGACACACACACACACAGTGTTTCCTGACACACACACACACAGTGTTTCCTGACACACACACACACAGTGTTTCCTGACACACACACACACACACAGTGTTTCCTGACACACACACAGAGTGTTTCCTGACACACACACACAGTGTTTCCTGACACACACACACAGTGTTTCCTGACACACACAGACAGTGTTTCCTGACACACACAGACAGTGTTTCCTGACACACACACAGTGTTTCCTGACACACACACACAGTGTTTCCTGACACACACACGGCGTGTTTCCTGACACACACACGGCGTGTTTCCTTACACACACACACAGTGTTTCCTGACACACACACAGAGTGTTTCCTGACACACACAGAGTGTTTCCTGACACACACACAGAGTGTTTCCTGACACACACACGGTGTTTCCTGACACACACACGGCGTGTTTCCTGACACACACACGGCATGTTTTTCTGACACACACACGGCGTGTTTCCTGACACACACGCGGCGTGTTTCCTGACACACACACGGCGTGTTTCCTGACACACACACGGCTTGTTCCCTGACACACACGGCGTGTTTCCTGACACACACGGCGTGTTTCCTGACACACACACGGAGTGTTTCCTGACACACACAGCGTGTTTCCTGACACACACACGGAGTGTTTCCTGACACACACACGGCGTGTTTCCTGACACACACGGCGTGTTTCCTGACACACATGGCGTGTTTCCTGACACACACAGTGTTTCCTGACACACATGGCGTGTTTCCTGACACACACACAGTGTTTCCTGACACACACACACAGTGTTTCCTGACACACACACACAGTGTTTCCTGACACACACAGAGTGTTTCCTGACACACACACAGAGTGTTTCCTGACACACACACACAGTGTTTCCTGACACACACACACAGTGTTTCCTGACACACACAGACAGTGTTTCCTGACACACACAGACAGTGTTTCCTGACACACACACACAGTGTTTCCTGACACACACACACAGTGTTTCCTGACACACACACGGCGTGTTTCCTGACACACACACGGCGTGTTTCCTGACACACACACAGAGTGTTTCCTGACACACACAGAGTGTTTCCTGACACACACACAGAGTGTTTCCTGACACACACACGGTGTTTCCTGACACACACGGCGTGTTTCCTGACACACACACGGCAGTTTTTCTGACACACACACGGCGTGTTTCCTGACACACACGCGGCGTGTTTCCTGACACACACGCGGCGTGTTTCCTGACACACACACGGCTTGTTCCCTGACACACACGGCGTGTTTCCTGACACACACGGCGTGTTTCCTGACACACACACGGAGTGTTTCCTGACACACACACGGCGTGTTTCCTGACACACACACGGAGTGTTTCCTGACACACACACGGCGTGTTTCCTGACACACACGGCGTGTTTCCTGACACACATGGCGTGTTTCCTGACACACACAGTGTTTCCTGACACACATGGCGTGTTTCCTGACACACACACAGTGTTTCCTGACACACACACACAGTGTTTCCTGACACACACACACAGTGTTTCCTGACACACACAGAGTGTTTCCTGACACACACACAGTGTTTCCTGACACACACAGTGTTTCCTGACACACACACGGCGTGTTTCCTGACACACACGCAGCGTGTTTCCTGACACACACACAGACAGTGTTTCCTGACACACACACACAGTGTTTCCTGACACACACACAGCGTGTTTCCTGACACACACAGACAGTGTTTCCTGACACACACACACAGTGTTTCCTGACACACACGGCGTGTTTCCTGACACACATGGCGTGTTTCCTGACACACATGGCGTGTTTCCTGACACACACACGGAGTGTTTCCTGACACACACAGTGTTTCCTGACACACACAGAGTGTTTCCTGACACACACACAGTGTTTCCTGACACACACAGTGTTTCCTGACACACACAGAGTGTTTCCTGACACACACACAGTGTTTCCTGACACACACAGAGTGTTTCCTGACACACACAGTGTTTCCTGACACACACAGTGTTTCCGGACACACACACAGAGTGTTTCCTGACACACACGGCGTGTTTCCTGACACACACAGTGTTTCCTGACACACACGGCGTGTTTCCTGACACACACACAGTGTTTCCTGACAGACACACAGAGTGTTTCCTGACACACACACACTGAGTGTGTGTTGAGTGTTTCCTGACACACACACGGCATTTTTCCTGACACACACACACAGAGTGTTTCCTGACACACACACAGGCCGTGTCTCAATTCAGGGGCTGCATCCTTCGGAGGACGCAGCCTACGCGGTCCACGAAGGATGCAGCCCACGTAGACCGGGTAGGCTGGACCGAGCGGCCTACGAAATGAGACGGTCTAGCCTACGGAGCACTTCCTGTTTACGTCACGTGATACGCGCTGCTCCAGCAGCCTGCTAGCAAATTAGCTTAGAAGCGAACTCAGCTGAAAAGGATCCAGAAACTTTACTTTTACTTTTTTTACTTTAACACATTTTTGGAGATCACCGACGGCGATGAAATAAAGAGGACCATGGGCAGGTGAATAAGATGAAGCTGTTCCTTTAGCCCCCAGTAAGGTTAGTATAGATGTATGTATGCATGTCGTATAGATTGATCCAATATTAGTGTTCTAATCTTAATAGCTGTGATTATAACAGTTTATATTCTCCTTCTTCCCCTAAACCAGCCCAGATGATGACTGACTCCAGGTCCAGCACCTCCAGGTCCCACTGACTCCAGGTCAGCACCTCCAGGTCAGCAGCACCAGGTCAGCACCTCCAGGTCAGCACCTCCAGGTCAGCAGCACCAGGTCAGCACCTCCAGGTCAGCACCTCCAGGTCAGTAGCACCAGGTCAGCAGCACCAGGTCAGCACCTCCAGGTCAGCACCTCCAGGTCAGCACCTCCAGGTCAGCACCTCCAGGTCAGCAGCACCAGGTCAGCACCTCCAGGTCAGCACCTCCAGGTCAGCAGCACCAGGTCAGCAGCACCAGGTCAGCAGCACCAGGTCAGCACCTCCAGGTCAGCACCTCCAGGTCAGCAGCACCAGGTCAGCACCTCCAGGTCAGCAGCACCAGGTCCAGCAGCACCAGGTCAGCACCTCCAGGTCAGCAGCACCAGGTCAGCATCTCCAGGTCAGCAGCACCAGGTCAGCAGCACCAGGTCAGCACCTCCAGGTCAGCACCTCCAGGTCCAGCAGCACCAGGTCAGCAGCACAGGGTCAGCATCTCCAGGTCAGCAGCACCAGGTCAGCAGCACCAGATCAGCACCTCCAGGTCAGCACCTCCAGGTCAGCTCCTCCAGGACCAACAGCACCAGGTCAGCAGCACCAGGTCAGCACCTCCAGGTCAGCACCTCCAGGTCCAGCAGCACCAGGTCAGCACCTCCAGGTCCAGCAGCAACAAGTCAGCAGCACCAGGTCAGCATCTCCAGGTCAGCAGCTCCAGGTCCAGCAGCACCAAGTCAGCACCTCCAGGTCCAGCACCTCCAGGTCAGCAGCACCAGGTCAGCATCTCCAGGTCAGCAGCACCAGGTCCAGCAGCACCAGGTCAGCACCTCCAGCTCCAGCACCTCCAGGTCAGCACCTCCAGCTCCAGCACCTCCAGGTCAGCAGCACCAGGTCAGCAGCACCAGGTCAGCACCTCCAGCTCCAGCACCTCCAGGTCAGCACCTCCAGGTCAGCAGCACCAGGTCAGCAGCACCAGGTCAGCACCTCCAGGTCCAGCAGCACCAGGTCAGCACCTCCAGGTCAGCACCTCCAGGTCCAGCAGCACCAGGTCAGCAGCACCAGGTCAGCAAACGTTTCAATATACAAATCTCTGGAACAAACATTCTCGAAAGAGGCCTTCTACAGTGGCAGCGTCAAACAGGCCGTTCCCCCACAGCCACCCTGAACGTGACCTTCTTTGGGGAGGCAGGAGTCGACACAGGAGCCCTCCGAAAAGAATTCCTCAAACAAAAACAACCGTTTTTGCCTTCTTACATTTGGCTCTTAATTAAAATAGTCTGGATTTATGGATGTCTGTGAAACTTTGGTTGAAGGGCTGATTAACAAAGACTCTACTACTTATCCTTTTTTGTATTTAAACGGGGTTAGACATTAATAAAATACTTGTAAAATAGTATCCTGATTATTCAAGTAAATGGTCTTTGTACTTGTGTGTAGAAGTGGTGGCAGGAATTGAGGGTGGTTTCTTTGAAGGACCTCAACAGCAGCGGATCCCTAGGTACTCTCTGAATGACTTGGACAGTGACCTCTACAGGTTTGTTTACTTTGAAGCATGTACAGTAAGGACCAACTGTTCATTTCTGATAAATGTTATATAACATAAAAAATGCATTCATGCTCAATCTGTGTTAATCGGACAGTGGGAGAGATTTTGGCTGTTAGTTTGGCACAAGGTGGCCCCGCCCCTGCCTTCTTCAGCCCATGGACTTAGTTACCTCTGTAGTGGACGTATAAAGCAGAAGGTTCTCAACAGTGATTCAGTGGCAGATGTCCAGCTGAGAGTTAATTGACCAGGTATGAGTTCTATATTATGTAAATGCTGGGCTAATAAGAAATAAGCATTTATTTTCCAATGATAGTCATAGGTTTATATTGAATATGGTAAAGAGATGTACTTCTCGGTTTTCAGGTTGAGTCGGCGACTGAGCATTCAATTATAGGCCTATCTGATGAAATATTGAATTGTGGATATACTGGAAATGTCTCCATTCCAAACAAGGACACCATTGTTCGGTATGCTTGACACTTATTTATTTTTGTATATTAAAAGATGTTACATGAGTACCTTTTATTAAGGATTGCATTTACTTTGTCATTTTGTAGTGCCATCATACTCCACGCAGTGCTGCGGCTGCAGCCTATGTTGGAACAACTACGGGAAGGCTTGCAGCTTATGGGCTCCTTTCACTGATGAGTCAGTACCCAGATATCTGCCAGCCCTTTTTGTTTCTGGGGAAGATGTAAAAGTGAGCAGAACAAAAGAGACCATTCTTTGCAATTTGATATTAAAGGTAAGGAGTAAAGAGTACATCATTTACATCTGGATTTGTTCTCATCATAGGTCAATGCAGAGTTTGTCATGACATCCATTCTTCCTCAACTGAGTGACACTGGGACTACCAGGCATCAGGTTGAGCTGGAGATGATGGACTTCATTCAGGACTTCCTATATGAAGGTATAACGTTTTCGATTTACTTAATGAAGATTTAAATGGAAGTTGTTTTAAATTACAAAAGTTGGGTTTTTGAATTTGAAGGCATTGGGCTTGGAAAACATTCAAATGTCATAGGAATCCTGAATTACACAAACTTGATTACCTTTTTTGGATCAGACGTTCTGTGGTTCAAATACCTCAGTACAATTCACAAAATGAAAATTACACTTTCAAGTGTCATAACGGTTTTTGTTTATTTTCCTCATAGCTGAAGATCATGGGCATGTAGATAAAGATGGCCCACATCCCATCACACCTGCAACGTTTCTGCAGTGGACCACAGGCCAGGGTCACGTCCCACTTCTTCCCTCAGAGAAGAAGGACTTTGCAGTTGTGATTGAATCAGGACTGCAGTGCAGACTTTGGGCCTCAGTGTCTGTTACCCTGTTGTGACAGCATGTGCCAAGACAATCGCCTTACCTGTGAGACATATGAGGCCCTATGCCCTATGTATAAACATCCTGACTGAAGCGTTTCAATTAGGCCAAGAATTTAGCAATGTGTGATAAGGTACCCATTAACGACCTCTGTCCCAAGCTAACTGTTTAAGTGTTAAAGGTTTAGCATTGACAGCTTCCAGTCGAGTCATCTTAAACACCTTTGTAATGGCAGCAATAGAGCGGTGCAGTGATGACGTGTAGGCTGACCCGGAAGTAAGCTGCAAGGGTTCCCTCAACAAAAAAGCAGTGGGATTTCTCCGTAGGATATCCCATTGCTTTTTGTTTTTTAAAATAAAAATCATCAAATTGGACAAAGCACAGTATATTCACAAATGATGGCTTTGTGTTTGTCATTGTTTGACATTACTTCAAAAAATGTACCTTTGATTGTGAACGCGTTTCCCTGACAGGAAGCTTCCCCTTCCCCAGCCCCTTATAGTGAACATGCTAAGCCAGCATTTTCCACTCCTTGGTCGGCTCTTAAAAAGATGAATCACACACATGAAATAAAACATTACAAAAAGTTATGACATGGCATTTTTAAGATTTCTTAATGTAGAAGAAAATAAGCAAGTTATTTTTATTATCGTTTTTTAAAGACAGGTCAAAAATGAATATGTAATGGTATAATGCAAATAATCCTAAACATGGTTTGTTTGGAGAGACAGAAGGTGACTTAGTCATCAAGTATTCTAGACCATATATTGATCATCAATAGGGCTTTGGAGGATTGAGGTTGGTTTCACTCAGATTTATTTCGAGAGTCGTAGTTTCTTCCTGACTCCGTTGTGAATAATTCTCGCGTCATTTCAGTGATCCAAACATTGATCATTGTAAGTGTTATGCATCTTTTAATGACAGATAGGGCCCGAATGACTAGAGAGTACCACAGGGAGCCACACCTAATGTTGGCCTCACCTTAATGGAAAGCCATACTTTTGCACACCCTCCAAGAAGAAGTCAAGTGAAGTCCATGCTCTATGATCAGTGGCAGCACCCAGGTACATGACCTGCAGCAGAGACAATGAAAGCAGATCTCTAAATGTGTTTAAAAACCAACACCAGACATTCTTGCTCCAAGGTTTAAGATGGATCCAAACTAAACATATAGATCCTTTGAAAGGAACTGTAAATCATGCAGCAGGTTTAGTTATTGACCAATAACTAATTATCTGAATTATAAATAATTGTTATTTGTGAAAACAAAATGACCTTCCGTGAGAAGCCATCAATCCCTCCAAAAATAACAAGACCATATCTTTGAAAAAAAACACAATCACTTTCAGTGTCTGTTATTTCTTATGCAAACAACTGACAGGGCATTTTAAAACATAACGTTTTTATTTGTACTCTATTATCCTTTATTGTACATAGCATGTAAACATCCAATGTGTGGCGTACCTGATGAGTTTATGATTTGTGTCGATGTGTACCAAGTGCAGAGGACCCTGAACAGAATATGTCCTTCTTGCAACACACCCCATCCTTGCCATTCTTGTGAGTACACCCACAGAGTCAACACGATGCATTGATGAAGACTCTCTTCCATTGCACACGGTGACCCATGGCCTTCAGCATTCCTTTCATCATTCGATATCCTACATGTGGTGTCCTGGCCTTAACTGACCGAACCAAATTGTCTAGTTCATCATCAGTTCGGGTACTGTAGGACTGTTTTATGGAAAGGCCATTTCCATGCATGCGCCTTTTGACTGTCTTCTCAGATACACCCAGAAGTGTTGCTATGGCCGACACTGGTAGGGACAAGTCTTCTATTAAGCCTTGTAGTTGCTGAGGACAGACAACATATTTTGGTCGTCCCATTTCTCCTTGCATTACTGGCACCTGATGAGGGGTCTGATTAGAGATGTCTTCAATATTGACAAGCCTTGACAGCTCAGTCAAAGCATTGATGACATCCTGTGGCATATCAACCTGGCCTGATAGCGACCTAAAAAGAGCCATCTCCTGGTCCACTGCAAACTGCAAATAGTCAACATCTAAGGCAGTCTTTGCGTGATCTGGGAAATTCTAGTCAGTAGTCTCTGAAGAAAGTCCCTTCTCAGTTGCTCCTAGAATAGACAAACATCAATTTACCATATTGCACTGGATTAGTTCATGTTCAAATAATAAACAGCATGAAAGCTATCGTTAAGGACATGTGCAAAGAAAATGACTGCAACAATTATGCTTTGTAAACAAACTCTATAAATAGGTGATCAAATCAAAACATAATGTAAGTTATTACCAATCATTTGTAAATAATCATTTAAAGAGAGGTGCTGTGTGAGCATGGTTATTAAAGTGTGTGCCGCTGCAGCCACAGATGAATTACGGTCGCCACTCTGGCAAAGACAGATTGAGAAACACGTGAGCTGGACTCTATCAACATAAGGGAAATTCACTTGCACTGACTTTAGCTAATAGCATACACTAGTTGCCTCAATGCCATGGTTAGTTTCCCGCGTTGCCACATTCACTCCCCACCTCAAAAGGCCTGCCTTCCTTTTATGTATGTCGCTATAATATTATTATCATGCTCTTAGATAACTTCTAAGACCATGAATGGAAAAAAGTTCATATTTCTTACCTGTGTGCTGGTGCCAGCCATGGAGCCAGCAGGTGGACCTGACGCCATCGCAAAAGCCAAGCCAATACTATGCTGCGTTCACGGAGCTACGTGGAAGTGGGGAAGGACAACGCTTCATTGCGGATACGTAATTTCACATTCTAGCACAGTTTATTGCTCTTATACCGCAATTGTTGCCAACTACGATGCTCAACAGCTCGCTTAACAGAACGTTGACGCTGGTATCAGTTTTGTTTCCCACCAATCACGGGAGTATTGTGTATAGAAAGTGTGTAGTTATATTTCTTGCGCTACCTAACATCCATGAAGGCATCATGACAGAGGGAGGGCTGTCACTCAGGGTGCCAAACTACTCTTTGGTAAGCCCCGCCCCCCACGCAATATCAGGGCCAAAAGTCTGAAGGCGAAAAAAAAATTGAAACCTGAAAAAAAAAGATTTGAAACTGAAAAAAATTGTTTTGAATCTGAAAACGTAAAATCTGAAACTGAAAAAAATAAGTATTCAAATATCAAAATATGTATAAAAGTGAAATATGAAAATAAATATTTTATTCAAAAAACTGGTGAACTGAATCAGAATAATATTCAACCTGAACAATTATTTCAAACACTTTTTTTTTTTTGAATACAACCATTGTATTTTTCAAAGTTCAGGATGAAAACTTGGACTTTCAAATAAATTGTATTTTTTTGAATGATCAAAACTTATGACCCTGAAATAGCTCCATATGTCAGACACAGACACCGCGTGCTTTGCTAACACCAAACACCATCTACAAACTAATGCATTTAGTTTTCCAAATGGAAAAGTACTAGCAAACAAACACATTAGATTTTTCTAATCAATCGTGTTTCAGAGATTAACTCAGCACAGGTTTTACAAGATAAGTGCGACTCGTCAGCGTGTGAATCTTAATTACACTCGAGTGTTTCGTCAATTTAATGTTGTTTTAGATATCACCTCTGCAGTCACAAAGTGCTGCAGGTCAGATACGAGAAGCTGACACAGGAAATATATGATATATTGTGATGTGATATGATATCAATGATATCTGTCGCGGACTGTACGCGATGCTCTGAGTTACTTATGTTGGGGCAGATATTAAAGTTAAGTTATACAAAGTAATCATAGTGAAATTGCTCTGAAGTTGGGCAGTGATAGTCTACTAACTTTCGTGTTGTATATTTTACATTCATATTCAATTTAATATTTAATATTCCATTCCTTACACGCTTAATGTATATATAATATCTTGCTTTATATTTCAACATGTACATTTTCTACTTTTTTAATGCTATTGTATTTCTATTTGAGATGTTTACATTTTGAATTGATTATTTCTACTCTTTCAATTTCTCTATTGGAAAAGGCCATGTCTTTTTATGCTGCTTCAACGCAAACATTTCACACATTGGCATCAACAAAGTACTCTTATCTTATCTTATGTTCAGTTGGTGATTTGTGGACACATCCTGTTTCAGGTCCAGGCCACAGGTCACGTGCCTGAGGTGTGGTAAACACGCGCCCTTGTCAGCTGACCGATCGATGCTCTCCGTCTCACACAGCGCTGTCTACGGGCAGACAGAAGTAATCAATCCAGCCGAGCCCAGAGAGAGTCGATCCTCCTCAGGACTGACGCGGCTCTGGAGCAAAGACCCGAACCAGGACCTGAACCAGAACCAGGACCTGGACCAGCATCATGGTGTTAGAGTCCCTGGTCTCAGACCTGCTCAACAGGTTCATCGGAGACTATGTGGAGAACCTGAACAAGTCCCAGCTGAAGATCGGGATCTGGGGAGGTGAGAGCCAGACTGCGCCCGGATACATCAGAATTTAACACATTATTCTGAATTTAAGGGTCAGAAACACACTTGAGCGCGTGCATACATTCACACTTTAAACTACAGGTGATGTTGTTCAGATCGGCTGTGATATTTCTATATATTTTAATCCGGTGTAATGTGTGCGCGCGGCTCTCTGAGCACAGTGGCGCACGCGGAAGTGATGTTATTTAGGAACCAGACTCCGTCCAGAAACACAACAACAACAGTTTCTGCTTTATTAACAGACATACACTCATTTATAAATATATAACTTTAAAGTACAGGTTGTGTTGTTCAGGTCGACTGCGATATTAATATATTGACACACACACACACACACACACACACACACACACACACACACACACACACACACACACACACACAGACACAGTTTATCTGATTGACACTGGTAAAATATAGTGCAAGTAAATAGTAATACAGTTACTTACTTAATACCTCCTGTTTATCAGCTCTAAACACACACACAACCGATTCTAGGAATACCAAAACAGATGAATGTTGTCATAAGAGTAATGTGTGTGTGTGTGTGTGTGTGTGTGTGTGTGTGTGTGTGTGTGTGTGTGTGTGTGTGTGGTGTGTGTGTGTGTGTGTGTGTGTGTGTGTGTGTGTGTGTGTGTGTGTGTGTGTGTGTGTGTGTGTGTGTGTGTGTGTGCAGGTAACGTGGTTCTGGAGAACCTCAGGGTTAAGGAGAACGCGCTGGTAAGCCCCGTCATCACTTACTAACTGAAATAAGCTGTAGCAATGATACATGCTGTATGTGTATATGAATATAACTGAATGAAATATTAACTATGTTTGTGTTTCAGAGTGAGTTCGATGTTCCATTCAAAGTGAAGGCCGGACAGATCGGTGAGTTCAGACATCAATATATATATTTATTTGTATATATTATTTACGGTGGCCCTGAAGTTCAAGTCAAAACACAGCATCTCACTAAACGCTACAGCATCTCACTAAACACTACAGCATCTCACTAAACACTACAGCATCTCACTAAACACTACAGCATCTCACTAAACACTACAGCATCTCACTAAACACCACAGCATCTCACTAAACAGCATCTCACTAAACAGCATCTCACTAAACAGCATCTCACTAAACAGCATCTCACTAAACACTACAGCATCTCACTAAACAGCATCTCACTAAACAGCATCTCACTAAACAGCATCTCACTAAACACTACAGCATCTCACTAAACACTACAGCATCTCACTAAACACTACAGCATCTCACTAAACACTACAGCATCTCACTAAACACTACAGCATCTCACTAAACACCACAGCATCTCACTAAACACTACAGCATCTCACGCTGCTTTAATTCTGTCTGTAGGCCGTTGTTGTGAGTTTGGACGGAGCAGCTACAGGTTGGCTTAGCCTGATCGATCCGATCTCCATTCAGAAAACACGCATTTTAAAAGGTTCTTCTTCTGCCGTCTGTCTGCACACTTGTCACAGCATTACTTCATGGTTGTTAGTAACCGGTATCAGTATGTTGGTACTTCGGCATCATTTAGAAACGTGTATTACAATTCGATCAGGGTAAAATATGTTCATCTTGTTGTAGTCTACCATAGTATTTACATGGATATAAGCCCCGAATATTCGCATCGCTCTAATCGCTCGAGTTTCACCGCGGTTGTCAGCTGTGTTTACTCCTGTCATTCAAACAAGACGCGCTGGAGAGGGGGCGGGGCTTATATTACATTACATTGCATTTAGCTGAAGCTTTTATCCAAAGCGACTTACAATCAGTGCATTCGACCAACAAGATACAAACTTGAAGAAAACAGAATCATATAAGAACATCAGGTTTCATAGAGCCAAAACATTTCAAGTGCTACTCAACTGGCTTTAGATAAGCCAGTCCTTTGTTAGTATCTAAGTGCTTTGTTAGTAATTCTATCGCTCGAAGTGGAGTCGAAAGAGATGAGTTTTCAGTCTGCGCTGGAAGATGTGTAAGCTTTCTGCTGTCCTGATGTCAATGGGGAGCTCATTCCACCATTTTGGAGCCAGGATAGCAAACCGACATGTTTCTGCTGATGGGAACTTGGGTCCCCCTCGCAGTGCGGGTGCAGCGAGCCGTTTGGCTGATGCAGAGCGGAGTGCACGTGCTGGGGTGTATGGTTTAACCATGTCCTGGATGTGGGACCAGATCCATTCACAGCATGGTACGTTAGTACCAGTGTCTTGAAGTGGATTCTAGCAGTTACTGGAAGCCAGTGAAGGGAGCGGAGGAGCGGCGTGGTGTGGGAACATTTAGGAAGGTTGAAGACCAGACGAGCCGCTGCATTCTGGATGAGCTGCAGAGGTTATATCCATGCAAATACTTTGGTAGATACCAACTACAACAAGATGAACATATGTGACCGTGATTTAATTGTAATACACGTTTCTAAATGATGCCGAAGTAACAACATACAATACCGGTTAGTAAAAACCATGAATTAATGCTGTGACAAGTCTGCAGACAGACGGCAGGCGAAAAACCTTTTAAAATGCGTGTTTTCTGAATGGAATCGGGTCGATCAGGCTAAGCCAACCTGTAGCTGCTCCGTCCACACAACGGCCTACAGACAGAATTAAAGCAGCGACTGGATTCACCATGACACAGACAGTCTGTACTTGTTTCACTTTTGTCCAGTTTCTGAACAGATGTGAGGAGCTCTGAGTGCTAACAGCTAACGGCTGATGTTGGGACATGTTGCGCTGTCGGGTGCTGACCAATCACAAACAAGAAGTGTTCTCCCTAAAGGAATACCCTTTCCGTATAAGTGGAAATGCTGTAGTGTTTTGCGAAATGTTGTTTTGACTTGCACTTCAGGGCCACCGTAATTATTGCCTCAGCAGGACAGGACTCTTTAAAGTAGAGACACTACATACTGATATACACCTGAACATCAGCAGGACAGGACTCTTTAAAGTAGAGACACTACATACTGATATATACCTGAACATCAGCAGGAGAGGACTCTTTAAAGTAGAGACACTACATACTGATATACACCTGAACATCAGCAGGAGAGGACTCTTTAAAGTAGAGACACTACATACTGATATACACCTGGACATCAGCAGGAGAGGACTCTTTAAAGTAGAGACACTACATACTGATATATACCTGAACATCAGCAGGAGAGGACTCTTTAAAGTAGAGACACTACATACTGATATATACCTGAACATCAGCAGGACAGGACTCTTTAAAGTAGAGACACTACATACTGATATATACCTGAACATCAGCAGGAGAGGACTCTTTAAAGTAGAGACACTACATACTGATATATACCTGGACATCAGCAAGAGAGGACTCTTTAAAGTAGAGACACTACATACTGATATACACCTGGACATCAGCAAGAGAGGACTCTTTAAAGTAGAGACACTACATACTGATATACACCTGAACATCAGCAGGAGAGGACTCTTTAAAGTAGAGACACTACATACTGATATACACCTGAACATCAGCAGGAGAGGACTCTTTAAAGTAGAGACACTATATACTGATATACACCTGAACATCAGCAGGAGAGGACTCTTTAAAGTAGAGACACTACATACTGATATACACCTGAACATCAGCAGGAGAGGACTCTTTAAAGTAGAGACACTACATACTGATATACACCTGAACACCAGCAGGAGAGGACTCTTTAAAGTAGAGACACTACATACTGATATACACCTGAACATCAGCAGGAGAGGACTCTTTAAAGTAGAGACACTACATACTGATATACACCTGAACATCAGCAGGAGAGGACTCTTTAAAGTAGAGACACTACATACTGATATACACCTGAACATCAGCAGGAGAGGACTCTTTAAAGTAGAGACACTACATACTGATATACACCTGAACATCAGCAGGAGAGGACTCTTTAAAGTAGAGACACTACATACTGATATACACCTGGACATCAGCAGGAGAGGACTCTTTAAAGTAGAGACACTACATACTGATATACACCTGAACATCAGCAGGAGAGGACTCTTTAAAGTAGAGACACTACATACTGATATACACCTGAACATCAGCAGGAGAGGACTCTTTAAAGTAGAGACGTGTGATTAAAGTCCTGCTTGTGTTTCAGGGCGGCTGACGCTGAAGATCCCCTGGAAGAACCTGTACAGCGACGCTGTGGTCGCTACGCTGGACGGACTCTACCTGCTGGTGGTGCCCGGAGCCAGTGAGTGAGAGAGAGAACACCTGAAACATGACCCAAAGAGAGTGTGTGTGTGTATGTGTGTGTGTGTGTGTGTGTGTACCATCTCTGTTTCTGACGGCTGCACGTCATCATATTGATAAATGAATATTAGTGTTAGCACGGTTTCAAACCTGCTCTTTGAAACCTCTTTGTCTCACTCGAGCTAACGAGTCCCACACAAACTAACGAGTCCCACTCGAGCTAACGAGTCCCACACGAGCTAACGAGTCCCACTCGTACTAACGATTCCCACACAAACTAACGAGTCCCACTCGAGCTAACGAGTCCCACACGAGCTAACGAGTCCCACTCATACTAACGAGTCCCACACCAACTAACGATTCCCACACGAGCTAACGAGTCCCACGCGAGCTAACGAGTCCCACACGAGCTCACGAGTCCCACACGAGCTCACGAGTCCCACACGAGCTAAAGAGTCCCACTCGTACTAACGAGTCCCACACAAACTAAGGAGTCCCACACGAGCTGACGAGTCCCACTCGTACTAAGGAGTCCCACACGAGCTAACGAGTCCCACTCGAGCTAACGAGTCCCACACGAGCTAACGAGTCCCACTCGTACTAACGAGTCCCACACCAGCTAACGAGTCCCACACGAGCTAACGAGTCCCACACAAGCTAACGAGTCCCACTCGTACTAACGAGTCCCACACCAGCTAACGAGTCCCACACGAGCTAACGAGTCCCACACAAGCTAACGAGTCCCACACGAGCTAACGAGTCCCACACGAGCTAACGAGTCCCACTCGTACTAAGGAGTCCCACACAAACTAACGAGTCCCACACGAGCTAACGAGTCCCACACAAGCTAACGAGTCCCACACGAGCTAACGAGTCCCACACGAGCTAACGAGTTCCACTTGTACTAAGGAGTCCCACACAAACTAACGAGTCCCACACGAGCTAACGAGTCCCACATAAACTAACGAGTCCCACCCGTACTAAGGAGTCCCACACAAACTAACGAGTCTCACTCGAGCTAACGAGTCTCACTCGAGCTAACGAGTCCCACTCGTACTAAGGAGTCCCACAGCAACAGGTCTTTGATCAGTAATGAGGACTCTTCTGCTTTTTGTTTCAGCGATAAAGTACGATGAGCTGAAGGAGGACCTCTACCAGCAGGAGGCCAAACAGAAGGAGCTGCAGCGCATCGAGGAGGCCATGCAGCTGGCTGCGTCCAGAGGTGAGAGGACGACCTCTGACTGACCTCTGACTGACCTCTGAATGTTCTCTAACCTCTGACTGACCTCTGACTGACCTTTGACTGACCTCTGAATGTTCTCTGACTTCAGGCTGACCTGTGACTGACCTCTGAATGTTCTCTAACCTCTGACTGACCTCTGACTGACCTTTGACTGACCTCTGAATGTTCTCTGACTTCAGACTGACCTGTGACCGACCTCTGAATGTTCTCTTACCTCTGACTGACCTCTGACTGACCTTTGACTGACCTCTGAATGT
>JASDAP010000488.1:288439-293439 GCA_031216635.1 Dissostichus eleginoides
TGTCTGTTCCATCCTGTCTGTTCCATCCTGTCTGTTACTTCCTGTCTGTTACTTCCTGTCTGTTACTTCCTGTCTGTTCCATCCTGTCTGTTACTTCCTGTCTGTTCCATCCTGTCTGTTCCATCCTGTCTGTTACTTCCTGTCTGTTACTTCCTGTCTGTTCCATCCTGTCTGTTACTTCCTGTCTGTTACTTCCTGTCTGTTACTTCCTGTCTAACTCTCTTCTCTCTCTTTAACGCTGCCAAAGTCTCAAAAGGAAATAAAAAACATAAGAAGGTTAAAAAAAGCCTGAAGAAAAAACTCTGCGACAGAAACTCAGGTACCCCACACCCCCCTTCCCCCCTCACGCCCATTGCTCCCCGGGCGCTGTACAATAGCTGCCCACTGCTCCTAGTTCTAGACTCCTGGTACTAGGATGGGTTAAATGCAGAGAACACATGGCACTGTGTGTGCTGTGTGCTCTGCATGTGAGACCATTAAAGAGGGGTTCATCCCTCCCAATTCTATTCTATTCTATTCTTCATCAGGTCTCATCAGGATCAGGTCTCATCAGGTTCAGGTCTCATCAGGTCTCATCAGGGTCAGGTCTCATCAGGTCTCATCAGGTTCAGGTCTCATCAGGTCTCGTCAGGTTCAGGTCTCATCAGGGTCAGGTTTCATCAGGTCTCATCAGGGTCAGGTCTCATCAGGTCTCATCAGGGTCAGGTCTCATCAGGTCTCATCAGGTTCAGGTCTCATCAGGTCTCGTCAGGTTTCATCAGGTCTCATCAGGGTCAGGTCTCATCAGGTCTCATCAGGGTCAGGTCTCATCAGGTCTCATCAGGGTCAGGTCTCATCAGGTCTCATCAGGGTCAGGTCTCATCAGGTCTCTTCCTGTCTCATTCAGAAAAGCCTCCGGACCAGAAGAAGGACTCGTTTGCAGAGAAACTGGCGACTCAGGTGATCAAAAACCTGCAGGTGAAGATCACCAGCATCCACCTGCGCTTCGAGGACGACGTGAGTACAGGTTCTGGTTCTGTTCTATATCGTGGTCCAGGTTCTGGTTCTGGTCTAGATCTTGGTCTAGCTCCAGATCCAGGTTCTGGTGTAGATCTTAGTCTAGCTCCAGATCCAGGTTCTGGTCTTGGTTCTGGTTCTGGTCGAGATCTTGGTCTAGCTCCAGATCCAGGTTCTGGTTCTGGTTCAGTCAGCTCTTCAGTGTGATTCTGATGGACTCTGTGTTTGTTTCAGCTGTCGGACCCAGAGCGCCCCCTGTCTGTGGGACTAACTTTGTCTGAACTGAGCCTGCAGGTAACACTAGCCGTCTATCCTCAGATCCAGAACCTTCCTGGTCTTTATGATGTGGGAAAGACCTACACACACCCACACACACACCCACCCACACACACCACACACACACACAAACACCCACCCACCCACTCACACACACACACACACACACACACACACACACACACACACACACACACACACACCATTACATTGTTACAGCAAAAGAAAACAGGCAAAATATTCATTAAGAGGCATGCATAAAATATTACAAATTACACAAAAAGTGGACAACAGTAAGTACAGTAAGAGTCATTTAACTAAGTGTACACTGATGTGTTGTTTTGTGTTCTGCAGACCACTGACGAAAACTGGAAGTCCTGTATCCTGAACGAAGCAGCGAAGATCAGCTATAAGGTGAAGAAGCGAAGACCTTAAAGAGATTAAATATTGCACAGCAAAGTACAATTACATACAGTTTGATCTAGTGATAACTATCAAGAGGGTTAGGGTTATAATGCTTTGGGTTATGCAGGCACATTACGGAGCTCGGGTGTTTAGCAGTCTTATGACCTGTGGGATGAAACTGTCTCTGAGTCTGGAGGTTTTAGTCCTGAAACTGTCCCTGAGTCTGGTGGTTTTAGTCCTGAAACTGTCTCTGAGTCTGGAGGTTTTAGTCCTGAAACTGTCCCTGAGTCTGGTGGTTTTAGTCCTGAAACTGTCCCTGAGTCTGGTGGTTTTAGTCCTGAAACTGTCTCTGAGTCTGGAGGTTTTAGTCCTGAAACTGTCCCTGAGTCTGGTGGTTTTAGTCCTGAAACTGTCCCTGAGTCTGGTGGTTTTAGTCCTGAAACTGTCCCTGAGTCTGGTGGTTTTAGTCCTGAAACTGTCCCTGAGTCTGGTGGTTTTAGTCCTGAAACTGTCTCTGAGTCTGGAGGTTTTAGTCCTGAAACTGTCCATGAGTCTGGTGGTTTTAGTCCTGAAACTGTCCCTGAGTCTGGTGGTTTTAGTCCTGAAACTGTCCCTGAGTCTGGTGGTTTTAGTCCTGAAGCTGTCTCTGAGTCTGGTGGTTTTAGTCCTGAAGCTGTCCCTGAGTCTGGTGGTTTTAGTCCTGAAATTGTCCCTGAGTCTGGTGGTTTTAGTCCTGAAACTCCCTGAGTCTGGAGGTTTTAGTCCTGACACTGTCCCTGAGTCTGGTGGTTTTAGTCCTGAAACTGTCCCTGAGTCTGGTGGTTTTAGTCCTGAAACTGTCCCTGAGTCTGGAGGTTTTAGTCCTGACACTTTCCCTGAGTCTGGTGGTTTTAGTCCTGAAACTGTCCCTGAGTCTGGAGGTTTTAGTCCTGAAACTGTCCCTGAGTCTGGAGGTTTTAGTCCTGACACTGTCCCTGAGTCTGGTGGTTTTACTCCTGAAACTGTCCATGAGTCTGGTGGTTTTAGTCCTGAAACTGTCCCTGAGTCTGGTGGTTTTAGTCCTGAAACTGTCCCTGAGTCTGGTGGTTTAAGTCCTGAAACTGTCCCTGAGTCTGGTGGTTTTAGTCCTGAAACTGTCCCTGAGTCTGGTGGTTTAAGTCCTGAAACTGTCCCTGAGTCTGGTGGTTTAAGTCCTGAAACTGTCCCTGAGTCTGGTGGTTTTAGTCCTGAAACTGTCCCTGAGTCTGGTGGTTTTAGTCCTGAAACTGTCCATGAGTCTGGTGGTTTAAGACCTGAAACTGTCCCTGAGTCTGGTGGTTTTAGACCTGAAACTGTCCCTGAGTCTGGTGGATTTAGTCCTGATGCTGCGGTACCGCCTGCCAGCCCGCAGCAGACAGAACAGTTTGTGGCTGGGGTGATGGGGGTCTTTTATAATCCGGAGGGATTTCTTCCTGAGCCGCTGGGAGTAGAGGTCCTCCATGGATGGCAGCTCCGTCCTGGTGATGTTCTGTGCAGTTTTCACCACCCTCTGTAAAGCCTTACGATTGAGGGCGGTGCAGCTGCCGTACCAGGCCGTGATGCAGCCAGTCAGGATACTCTCTATGGTGCACCTGTAGAAGGTCAGGATCCTCTCTATGGTGCACCTGTAGAAGGTCAGGATGCTCTCTATGGTTCACCTGTAGAAGGTCAGGATCCTCTCTATGGTGCACCTGTAGAAGATCAGGATCCTCTCTATGGTGCACCTGTAGAAGATCAGGATCCTCTCTATGGTGCACCTGTAGAAGATCAGGATCCTCTCTATGGTGCACCTGTAGAAGGTCAGGATGCTCTCTATGGTGCACCTGTAGAAGGTCAGGATGCTCTCTATGGTTCACCTGTAGGAGGTCAGGATCCTCTCTATGGTGCACCTGTAGAAGGTCAGGATCCTCTCTATGGTGCACCTGTAGAAGGTCAGGATCCTCTCTATGGTGCACCTGTAGAAGGTCAGGATACTCTCTATGTTGCACCTGTAGAAGGTGAGGATGCTCTCTATGTTGCACCTGTAGAAGGTCAGGATGCTCTCTATTGATGACTTTGGACTCGACTTGACAAAATCACAAAACACTTGCGACTTGACTTGGACTTGAACACCAATGACTCGGGACTTGACTTGGACTTGAGCCTTCTGACTTGAGGTGACTTGATCATTAATTCAGAGGTCTCCAACACGCCGATCGCGAGATGCCGCTAGAAGAGCAGCATCTCGCTGTGTCTCGCCACAGCATGCTCTGATTGGCCGAAGGGAGGGCGAGGGAGAGCTTTAGAACCATGTATATCAGGTCCAGTGTGTTTCCACAGAGCGTCGGGCAGCTGATGTGCTGGTAGTTTTTCAGCTGGAGCTTCTTCATGTTAGCTGAGTTAAAATCTCTGGCGTTCTGTTCTCTGAGACTGATGGTTCTGTTCCTCTCTGAGACTGATGGTTCTGTTCCTCTCTGAGACTGATGGTTCTGTTCCTCTGATGGCTCTATTCCTCTCTGAGACTGATGGTTCTGTTCCTCTCTGAATCTGATGGTTCTGTTCCTCTGATGGTTCGGTTCCTCTGATGGTACTGTTCCTTTCTGAGACTGATGGTTCTGTTCCTCTCTGAATCTGATGGTTCTGTTCCTCTCTGAGACTGATGGTTCTGTTCCTCTCTGAGGCTGATGGTTCTGTTCCTCTGATGGTTCTGTTCCTCTGATGGTACTGTTCCTCTCGGAGACTGATGGTTCTGTTCCTCTGATGGTACTGTTCCTCTCTGAGACTGATTGTTCTGTTCCTCTCTGAATCTGATGGTTCTGTTCCTCTCTGAGACTGGTGGTTGTGTTCCTCTCTGAGGCTGATGGTTCTGTTCCTCTGATGGTTCTGTTCCTCTGATGGTACTGTTCCTCTCTGAGACTGATGGTTCTGTTCCTCTCTGAGACAGATGGTTCTGTTCCTCTCTGAGGCTGATGGTTCTGTTCCTCTGATGGTTCTGTTCCTCTGATGGTACTGTTCCTCTCTGAGACTGATGGTTCTGATCCTCTCTGTGACTGATGGTTCTGATCCTCTGATGGTTCTGATCCTCTGATGGTTCTGTTCCTCTGATGGTTCTGTTCCTCTCTGAGACTGATGGTTCTGTTCCTCTGATGGTTCTGTTCCTCTGATGGTACTGTTCCTCTCTGAGACTGATGGTTCTGATACTCTCTGTGACTGATGGTTCTGATCCTCTGATGGTTCTGATCCTCTGATGGTTCTGTTCCTCTGATGGTTCTGTTCCTCTGATGGTTCTGCTCCTCTGATGGTTCTGTTTGCTTTGCAGCTCGGCC
>JASDAP010000488.1:300939-414817 GCA_031216635.1 Dissostichus eleginoides
GCCACACAATACACAACACATTTAGACAGGTCCCTGAACGCACCACCACACAATACACAGCACAATGAGACAGGTCCCTGAACGCACCGCCACACAATACAAAACACATTGAGACAGATCCCTGAACGCACCGCCAGACAATACACAACACAATGAGACAGGTCCCTGAACGCACCACCACCAAATACACAGTACATTGACACAGGTCCTTGAACGCACCGCCACACAATACACAGTACAATGAGACAGGTCCCTGAACGCACCGCCACACAATACACAGTACATTGAGACAGGTCCCTGAACGCACCGCCACACAATACATTGAGACATGAGAGAACTCTGCAGGTCCCTGAACGTACCGCCACGCAATACACAACACATTGAGACATGAGAGGTCCCTGAACGCACCGCCACATAATACACAGTACATTGAGACAGGTCCCTGAACGCACCGCCACACAATACATTGAGACAGGTCCCTGACCGCACCGCTACACAATACACACTACAATGAGACAGTTCCCTGAACGCACCGCCACACAATACACAACACATTGAGACATGAGAGAACTCTGCAGGTCCCTGAACGCACCGCCACATAATACACAACACATTGAGACATGAGAGAAATCTGCAGGTCTCTGAACGCACCGCCACATAATACACAACACATTGAGACATGAGAGGTCTCTGAACGCACCGCCACACAATACACAAAACATTGAGACATGAAAGAACTCTGCAGGTCCCTGAACGCACCGCCACACAATACATTGAGACATGAGAGAACTCTGCAGGTCCCTGAACGCACCGCCAGATGTGAGTGTGTGTGTGTGTGTGTGTGTGTGTGTGTGTGTGTGTGTGTGTGTGTGTGTGTGTGTGTGTGTGTGTGTGTGTGTGTGTGTGTGTGTGTGTGTGTGTGTGTGTGTGTGTGTGTGTGTGTGTGTACTAACTGGCTGCCCCCCCCCCCCAGGATCTGGAGAAGGATCTGGACGTCTTCAACATAACGCTGACCCGGCAGCAGGCCCACATGGAGGTAACCCTGCTCCCTGACTCCTCTCTAATTTAATACACACAGCTGCAGAGTGTGTATAAAACACACACTCTGCAGCTGTGTGTTTCATACGTTAGGTACCTAACCCTGTCTCTCACCTGTCTCTCACCTGTCTCTCAACTGTCTGTCACCTGTCTCTCACCTGTCTGTCACCTGTCTGTCACCTGTCTCTCACCTTTCTCTCACCTGTCTCTCACCTGTCTCTCACCTGTCTCTCAACTGTCTGTCACCTGTCTCTCACCTGTCTGTCACCTGTCTCACCTGTCTCTCACCTGTCTCGTCACCTGTCTCTCACCTGTCTCTCACCTGTCTGTCACCTGTCTCTCACCTGTCTGTCACCTGTCTGTCACCTGTCTGTCACCTGTCTCTCACCTGTCTGTCACCTGTCTCTCACCTGTCTGTCACCTGTCTCACCTGTCTCTCACCTGTCTCTCACCTGTCTGTCACCTGTCTCTCACCTGTCTCTCACCTGTCTGTCACCTGTCTCTCACCTGTCTGTCACCTGTCTGTCACCTGTCTGTCACCTGTCTCACCTGTCTCTCACCTGTCTCTCACCTGTCTGTCACCTGTCTCCCACCTGTCTCTCACCTGTCTCTCACCTGTCTGTCACCTGTCTCTCACCTGTCTCTCACCTGTCTGTCACCTGTCTGTCACCTGTCTGTCACCTGTCTGTCACCTGTCTGTCACCTGTCTCTCACCTGTCTGTCACCTGTCTCTCACCTGTCTCTCACCTGTCTGTCACCCGTCTCTCACCCGTCTGTCACCTGTCTCTCACCTGTCTCTCACCTGTCTGTCACCTGTCTCTCACCTGTCTCTCGCCTGTCTGTCACCTGTCTCTCACCTGTCTCTCACCTGTCTCTCACCTGTCTGTCACCTGTCTCTCACCTGTCTCTCACCTGTCTGTCACCTGTCTCTCACCTGTCTCTCACCTGTCTCTTACCTGTCTCTCACCTGTCTCTCACCTGTCTCTCACCTGTCTGTCACCTGTCTCTCACCTGTCTCTCACCTGTCTCTCACCTGTCTCTCACCTGTCTCTCACCTGTCTCTCACCTGTCTGTCAGTTAGACTATTTAACAACTGTAAAACATCCTTAATAACTGTGAAATATAAACTACTACTTTCACTACTTAGGCACACTACTTAGGCACACTACTTAGGCACACTACTTAGGCACACTACTTAGGCACACTACTTAGCACACTACTTAGGCACACTACTTAGGCACACTACTTAGGCACACTACTTAGGCACACTACTTAGGCACACTACTTATACATATGACACTTAGTTAAAGGACTCTTACTGTACTTATATTTTATGCATGCCTCTTAATGAATATTTTGCCTGTTTTCTTTTGCTGTAACTGTGTGTGTGTGGTGTGTGTGTGTGTGTGTGTGTGTGTGTGTGGTGTTGTGTGTGTGTGTGTGGTGGGTGTGTGTGTGTGTGTGTGTGTGTGTGTGTGTGTGTGGTGTGTGTGTGTGTGTGTGTGTGTGTGTGTGTGTGTGTGTGTGTGTGTGTGTGTGTGTGTGATCGATCCAGGTGATCCGGTCCGGCCAGGCGGGGGGGAAGAAGACGGCAGGGGGGCAGAAGAAAGGGGGGGGGGGTTTCTTCAGCAGCTTCTTCGGGAAGAAGAACAAGAAGGAAGAGCCGGAGGAGAAAGAGGAGGGTGAGACCTTTAATAACCTGAGAGATAGACCTTTAATAACCTGAGAGATAGACCTTTAATAACCTGAGAGATAGACCTTTAATAACCTGAGAGATAGACCTTTAATAACCTGAGAGATAGACCTTTGATAACCTGAGAGATAGACCTTTAATAACCTGAGAGATAGACCTTTAATAACCTGAGAGAGACCTTTAATAACCTGAGAGATAGACCTTTAATAACCTGAGAGATAAACCTTTAATAACCTGAGAGATAAACCTTTAATAACCTGAGAGATAAACCTTTAATAACCTGAGAGATAGACCTTTAATAACCTGAGAGATAAACCTTTAATAACCTGAGAGATAAACCTTTAATAACCTGAGAGATAGACCTTTAATAACCTGAGAGATAGACCTTTAATAACCTGAGAGATAGACCTTTAATAACCTGAGAGTTAGACCTTTAATAACCTGAGAGATAGACCTTTAATAACCTGAGAGTTAGACCTTTAATAACCTGAGAGTTAGACCTTTAATAACCTGAGAGATAGACCTTTAATAACCTGAGAGATAGACCTTTAATAACCTGAGAGATAGACCTTTAATAACCTGAGAGTTAGACCTTTAATAACCTGAGAGATAGACCTTTAATAACCTGAGAGTTAGACCTTTAATAACCTGAGAGATAGACCTTTAATAACCTGAGAGATAGACCTTTAATAACCTGAGAGATAGACCTTTAATAACCTGAGAGTTAGACCTTTAATAACCTGAGAGATAGACCTTTAATAACCTGAGAGATAGACCTTTAATAACCTGAGAGATAGACCTTTAATAACCTGAGAGATAGACCTTTAATAACCTGAGAGATAGACCTTTAATAACCTGAGAGATAGACCTTTAATAACCTGAGAGATAGACCTTTAATAACCTGAGAGATAGACCTTTAATAACCTGAGAGATAGACCTTTAATAACCTGAGAGATAGACCTTTAATAACCTGAGAGATAGACCTTTAATAACCTGAGAGATAGACCTTTAATAACCTTTATTAAACCTGGTCTTTATTCAGGACTCTGTGAATGACAGATTTGTTGGTCCCTCCCCCTCCTCTAGTTTCAGGCTCAGGATTGGACGAGCTGATGACGGCGGAGGAGAAGCAGAAGCTCTACACGGCCATCGGGTACAGCGGCAGCTCTCACAGCCTGAACCTGCCCTCACAGGTGAGTTTAATATATATAATGTTCACCTTCTCCGGGTCCGGGTCCGATATACAGCTGAGACACACCTGGAGATATCATCCCTTTAATATAAGATATATAATATATGAGATATAATGTTCTCCGGCTCTCTAGAGTTCCCACATCGTGTCGTTACTTCCTCTGAAGGTGTAACTGCTACCGTTGCAATCAAAATGATTCAGGTTCACTGGGAAAATATACAATTTCTCAGCTGTTTGCAATAAACACATTTCACAAGAACTGTTTTAGTAGTTCAATGAAACTTATATGAGGGTCTTTATCCAAATTCAACAGACAATGCTACCTTTAACCAGTTAAACCCCACGGCCCCTGCAGTCTCAACATGATTCAACCCCTTCATGACGGGGGTCTTCAGGACTTAGTAAAGCCTTTCTGTTCTGACCTGCTTTGTGACACCAGCTTCTGACAGCTGAAGGATCTGAGCCCACTCCTCAAATGGCCTCCACTTCAGTCATATTCTTGGGTTTTTCCACCTTCTTCAAATCCCACCAGAGATGTTCTTTGGGGTTCGGGTGAGGCGACTGATGGCCACTCTAGAATCCTCCATCTCTTCTTCTGAAACCAAGCCTTGGTGGACTTTGAGGTGTTCTTGTGATCGTTGACCTGTTGGACGGTCCCACGCTTCAGCCTCCTCACAGACAGCATGACCATTTCCCCTAAGAGTTCCTGAAACTTGACTGAATCCATCGAGCCCTCCACAGGCTTCAGAGCATCGCTGAGCCCCCGCTGCTTCACTGTAGACAGGGAGTCCTCTCAGCTTCACTGCAGACAGGGAGTCCTCTCAGCTTCACTGCAGACAGGGAGTCCTCTCAGCTTCACTGTAGGGAGTCCTTTCAGCTTCACTGCAGACAGGGAGTCCTCTCAGGTTCACTGTAGGGAGTCCTTTCAGCTTCACTGCAGACAGGGAGTCCTCTCAGCTTCACTGCAGACAGGGAGTCCTCTCAGCTTCACTGTAGGGAGTCCTTTCAGCTTCACTGTAGGGAGTCCTCTCAGCTTCACTGTAGGGAGTCCTTTCAGCTTCACTGTAGGGAGTCCTCTCAGCTTCACTGTAGGGAGTCCTTTCAGCTTCACTGTAGGGAGTCCTCTCAGCTTCACTGTAGGGAGTCCTTTCAGCTTCACTGTAGGGAGTCCTCTCAGCTTCACTGTAGGGAGTCCTTTCAGCTTCACTGTAGGGAGTCCTTTCAGCTTCACTGCAGACAGGGAGTCCTCTCAGCTTCACTGCAGACAGGGAGTCCTCTCAGCTTCACTGCAGACAGGGAGTCCTCTCAGCTTCACTTCAGACAGGGAGTCCTCTCAGCTTCACTGTAGGGAGTCCTCTCAGCTTCACTGCAGACAGGGAGTCCTCTCAGCTTCACTGTAGGGAGTCCTCTCAGCTTCACTGCAGACAGGGAGTCCTCTCAGCTTCACTTCAGACAGGGAGTCCTCTCAGCTTCACTGTAGGGAGTCCTCTCAGCTTCACTGTAGGGAGTCCTCTCAGCTTCACTGCAGACAGGGAGTCCTTTCAGCTTCACTGTAGGGAGTCCTTTCAGCTTCACTGTAGGGAGTCCTTTCAGCTTCACTGTAGGGAGTCCTTTCAGCTTCACTGCAGACAAGGAGTCCTCTCAGCTTCACTGTAGGGAGTCCTTTCAGCTTCACTGTAGGGCAGGGGTGTCAAACTCAAATACACAGTGGGCCAAAATTAAAAAATACTAGTACTAGTCGAGGGCCGGACTGGTTCAATGTTTATTGCAGAACTTATTGAAATGAACTTATTGCACATATTAAACCTGGAACTAACAAAGCTTAAATGATTGCCTATAAAAACAATATTAAACATTAAATAATCAGTTGCATTCATTTCTTATGGCTCTATCTGCAGCTTTTCCTGAGCCATTTCTTATGATTACATTTTTCCACAGGCCAACAACAGCTTCAAGAAAACAATTTCCCTCAAAGAGAAAACCAAACATGCCCTGTTGTCGCAAGAGAAAAAGTGCAGAAGGAAACATCCATTGAAACTCAGTGTGCTGCTCTGTGATGCTAGTTCAAGCCAGATACTTGGCATCTCATCTTGGGTGCAAGTTCATCAATGTTTGGGGTCAGGCTCTGAGCTGAGGAGACCCTCAGGATTGAGTGAAGGTGTGCGTGCAATATACCGGCGGGCCAGATCTAATAGGAATTAGAAATTATCCTGCGGGCCGAAATTAAATCCACCAAGGGCCTGATTTGGCCCCCGGGCCTTGAGTTTGACACATGTGCTGTAGGGAGTCCTCTCAGCTTCACTGTAGGGAGTCCTTTCAGCTTCACTGCAGACAGGGAGTCCTCTCAGCTTCACTGTAGGGAGTCCTTTCAGCTTCACTGCAGGGAGTCCTCTCAGCTTCACTGTAGGGAGTCCTTTCAGCTTCACTGCAGACAGGGAGTCCTCTCAGCTTCACTGCAGACAGGGAGTCCTCTCAGCTTCACTGCAGACAGGGAGTCCTCTCAGCTTCAATTTAGACAGCGAGTCTTCTCAGCTTCACTGCAGACAGGGAGTCCTCTCAGCTTCACTGTAGGGGGTCCTCTCAGCTTCACTGCAGACAGGGAGTCCTCTCAGCTTCACTGTAGGGGGTCCTCTCAGCTTCACTGCAGACAGGGAGTCCTCTCAGCTTCACTGTAGACAGGGAGTCCTCTCAGCTTCACTGTAGACAGGGAGTCCTCTCAGCTTCACTGTAGGGGGTCCTCTCAGCTTCACTGCAGACAGGGAGTCCTCTCAGCTTCACTGTAGACAGGGAGTCCTCTCAGCTTCACTGCAGACAGGGAGTCCTCTCAGCTTCACTGTAGACAGGGAGTCCTCTCAGCTTCACTGCAGACAGGGAGTCCTCTCAGCTTCACTGTAGACAGGGTGTCCTCTCAGGTTCACTGTAGACAGGGAGTCGTCTCAGCTTCACTGTAGACAGGGAGTCCTCTCAGCTTCACTGTAGGAAGTCCTTTCCCGCTTCACTGTAGACAGGGAGTCCTCTCAGCTTCACTGTAGACAGGGTGTCCTCTCAGGTTCACTGTAGACAGGGAGTCGTCTCAGCTTCACTGTAGACAGGGAGTCCTCTCAGCTTCACTGTAGGGGGTCCTCTCAGCTTCACTGTAGACAGGGAGTCCTCTCAGCCTTGACTCTAGGCAGGGAGTCCTCTCAGCTTCACTGCAGGGGGTCCTCTCAGCTTCACTGCAGGGAGTCCTCTCAGCTTCACTGTAGGGGGTCCTCTCAGCTTCACTGTAGACAGGGAGTCCTCTCAGCTTCACTCTAGGCAGGCTGTCCTCTCAGGTTAACTGTAGACAGGGAGTCATACAGGGAGTCCTCTCAGCTTCACTGTAGGCAGGGAGTCCTCTCAGCTTCACTGTAGGGGGTCCTCTCAGCTTCACTGTAGACAGGGAGTCCTCTCAGCTTCACTCTAGGCAGGGTGTCCTCTCAGGTTCACTGTAGACAGGGAGTCCTCTCAGCTTCACTGTAGGGTTCCTCTCAGCTTCACTGTTGACAGGGAGTCCTCTCAGCTTCACTGTAGGGGGTCCTCTCAGCTTCACTGTAGACAGGGTGTCCTTTCGGCTCCAGTGTTAGAGGTATTATATCGATGAGCTGTGAAGAGCTGCTCCCTGGTCTGTTCTTATTATGACTGTCACTGTCTGTACCGTAGGGGGTTAAATAATAACTTTTATAATAAACAGTGTGTGTGTGTGTGTGTGTGTGTGGGTGTGTGGGTGTGTGTGTGTGTGTGTGTGTGTGTGTGTGTGTGTGTAGTACGTGGCGGTGGTCCTCAGCTTCCAGCTCTGTAAAACCTCGGTGACGGTCAGAGATCATCCAGACGTCCCTGAAATCCTCAAAGTTCAGATGCTGGACCTCAGCACCAGAATCTCCCAGAGACCCGGAGCCCAGGCCTTCAGGTGAGACCCCCCCCCCCTAAACCTGGTCCCTGTGTGATCTGAACCCCCTAAATCTGGTCCCTGTGTGATCTGAACCCCCTAAATCTGGTCTCTGTGTGAGCTGAAGCCCCTAAACCTGGTCCCTGTGTGAGAGAGACTCACAAAGTGATGTCTTTTCTTCATCACTATGTGTCCCCGGTGTGTCAGGAGACTCACAAAGTGATGTCTTCTCTACATCACCATGTGTCCCCGGTGTGTCCCCGGTGTGTCAGGAGACTCTCAAAGTGTCAGGAAATAAACCCCTCTCTCTTTTCCTCCGTACCCACATCTCTAAAAACGGGGAACAACGGAGCTGATCCAGATTTGCTGCGTCATGACCACATTACTAAAATGTGGGCGGGCTTTACGCCCACGGGCCAATCAGAAACGTTGCTGTCAGAAACAATGAGACGTGTTCTGGAAGTAATATGGGCTGTGTTTACATTAGCATGCTAACACTCAGAGCTAACCTGTACTGGAGAGAGTATGTGTGAAGAAGCAGGAAATCAAAAGGAACTCACCTTGAGGTAAACCTGAGAGAGAGAGAGAGTTTGAGCTCCATGCTGTTTCAGAGAGAATCCTTGATGTGGTTTGGAACATGATATGGAGTTTCATCACGGCAGCATTTAGCTGAGTTTCTGCTGGGAGAGTTCTCCTGATGAGATCTACTCTCTCTCTAAAGCTACTGACCCAGAGTCAGCTCTTTAGTAACAGCTGGAAGAGAGGGGGGGGCTACAAGGATCTGTTTGGGGTTTGGAGCAGGACACTTCAGAGACATGTCTTTAGTAACAGCTGGAAGAGAGGGGGGGGGCTACAAGGATCTGTTTGGGGTTTGGAGCAGGACACTTCAGAGACATGTCTTTAGTAACAGCTGGAAGAGAGGGGGGGGGCTACAATGATCTGTTTGGGGTTTGGAGCAGGACACTTCAGAGACATGTCTTTAGTAACAGCTGGAGAGAGGGGGGGGCTACAAGATCTGTTTGGGTTTGGAGCAGGACACTTCAGAGACATGTCTTTAGTAACAGCTGGAGAGAGGGGGGAGGCTACAAGGATCTGTTTGGGGTTTGGAGCAGGACACTTCAGAGACATGTCCTTAGTAACAGCTGGAGAGAGGGGGGGGGCTACAAGGATCTGTTTGGGGTTTGGAGCAGGACACTTCAGAGTCATGTCTTTAGTAACAGCTGGAAGAGAGGGGGGAGGCTTCAAGATCTGTTTGGGGTTTGGAGCAGGACACTTCAGAGACATGTCTTTAGTAACAGCTGGAAGAGAGGGGGGGGCTACAATGCTCTGTTTGGGGTTTGGAGCAGGACACTTCAGAGACATGTCTTTAGTAACAGCTGGAGAGAGGGGGACGAGGCTTCAGATCTGTTTGGGGTTTGGAGCAGGACACTTCAGGACATGTCTTTAGTAACAGCTGGAAGAGAGGGGGGGGCTACAAGATCTGTTTGGGGTTTGGAGCAGGACACTTCAGAGACATGTCCTTAGTAACAGCTGGAGAGAGGGGGGGGCTACTAGGATCTGTTTGGGGTTTGGAGCAGGACACTTCAGAGACATGTCTTAGTAACAGCTGGAAGAGGGGGACGAGGCTACAGATCTGTTTGGGGTTTGGAGCAGGACACTTCAGAGACATGTCCTTTAGTAACAGCTGGAAGAGAGGGGGGGGCTACAATGGATCTGTTTGGGGTTTGGAGCAGGACACTTCAGAGACATGTCCTTAGTAACAGCTGGAAGAGAGGGGGGGGGGCTACAAGGATCTGTTTGGGGTTTGGGCAGGACACTTCAGAGACATGTCCTTTAGTAACAGCTGGAAGAGAGGGGGGGGGCTACAAGGATCTGTTTGGGGTTTGGAGCAGGACACTTCAGAGACATGTCTTTAGTAACAGCTGGAAGAGAGGGGGGGGCTACAAGATCTGTTTGGGGTTTGGAGCAGGACACTTCAGAGACATGTCTTTAGTAACAGCTGGAAGAGAGGGGGACGAGGCTACAAGGATCTGTTTGGGGTTTGGAGCAGGACACTTCAGAGACATGTCTTTAGTAACAGCTGGAAGAGAGGGGGGGGCTACAAGATCTGTTTGGGGTTTGGAGCAGGACACTTCAGAGACATGTCTTTAGTAACAGCTGGAAGGAGGGGGGGGGCTACAAGGATCTGTTTGGGGTTTGGAGCAGGACACTTCAGAGACATGTCCTTAGTAACAGCTGGAAGAGAGGGGGACGAGGCTACAAGGATCTGTTTGGGGTTTGGAAGCAGGACACTTCAGAGACATGTCTTTAGTAACAGCTGGAAGAGAGAGGGGGACGAGGCCACAAGGATCTGTTTGGGGTTTGGAGCAGGACACTTCAGAGACATGTCTTTAGTAACAGCTGGAAGAGAGGGGGACGAGGCTACAAGGATCTGTTTGGGGTTTGGAGCAGGACACTTCAGAGACATGTCTTATATCTGAGACTTTAATATCTGCCTAACATAGTATAATAGGAGACCTTTAACTCGGTACATAATGCACTTTGTTTCCTCAGGGTGGAGGCGGGGCTTCAGCAATGGTTTGTTACTGGTCTCCAGCAGGGGGGGGTGGTCCCCTCTCTGATGTCATCAGTCAGCGACTCGTCCTCCTCTCTGCTCACTCTGGAGTTCGAGGTGAATCCAGAGAGCAGCAAGGCAGACCAGATGCTGAGGGTCCGGTCCCAGAGCGTCCAGATCCTGTATGACGCTGTGAGTGCTTCATGTGTCCTGCTTCCTGTTTCTGTTTCCTGTTTCCTGGTTCCTCTCTCTTCAGATCACTTCCTGTTTGCTGCTTCCTGTTTCCTGTTCCCTGCTTCCTGTTTCATCTGTCATCAGATCACTTCCTGTTTCCTCCTTCCTGTTTCATCTGTCTTCAGATCACTTCCTGTTTCCTGCTTCCTGTTTCATCTGTCTTCAGATCACTTCCTGTTTCCTGTTACATCTCTCTTCAGATCCTGTTTCCAACACTCTAATCTTCCTGATGTTCCTGATGTGTTTCCTGTTTCCTGATGTGTTTCCTGTTTCCTGATGTGTTTCCTGTTTCCTGATGTGTTTCCTGTTTCCTGATGTGTTTCCTGTTTCCTGATGTGTTTCCTGATGTGTTTCCTGATGTGTTTCCTGTTTCCTGATGTGTTTCCTGTTTCCTGATGTGTTTCCTGTTTCCTGATGTGTTTCCTGATGTGTTTCCTGTTTCCTGATGTGTTTCCTGTTTCCTGATGTGTTTCCTGTTTCCTGATGTGTTTCCTGATGTGTTTCCTGTTTCCTGATGTGTTTCCTGTTTCCTGATGTGTTTCCTGTTTCCTGATGTGTTTCCTGTTTCCTGATGTGTTTCCTGTTTCCTCCCTGCAGCTGACGGTGAACAGCATGGTGGATTTCTTTAAGACGGGGAAAGCGGTCGACCTGGAGCTGCTGACCTCGGCCACGCTGTCCAAACTGGAGGAGATCAAAGAGAAGACGACCACAGGTGCGTTGGATTTATTATTCATTATATTAGGGTTAGGGTGCGTTTGATTTATTCATCAAGTGTGTGTGTGTGTGTGTGTGTGTGTGTGTGTGTGTGTGTGTGGGGGGGGGTGGGGGTGTGTGTGTGTGTGTGGGTGGGTGGGTGGGGTGTGTGTGTGTGGGTTTGTGTGTGGGTGGGGGGGGTGTGTGTGTGTGTGTGTGGGTGGGTGGGTGTGTGTGTGTGGGTTTGTGTGTGGGTGGGGGTGTGTGTGTGTGTGGGGGTGGGGGTGTGTGTGTGTGTGGGTTTGTGTGTGGGTGGGGGGGGTGTGTGTGTGTGTGTGGGTGTGGGTGGTTGGGGGTGTGTGGGTGGGGGTGTGTGTGTGTGGGTTTGTGTGTGGGTGGGGGGGGTGTGTGGGTGTGGGTGGTTGGGGGTGTGTGTGTGGGTGGTTGGGGGTGTGTGTGTGTGTGGGTGGGTGGGGGTGTGTGTGTGTGTGGGTGGGTGGGGGTGTGTGTGTGTGTGTGTGTAGGTCTTTCCCACATCATAAAGACCAGGAAGGTTCTGGATCTGAGGATAGACCTGCAGCCCTCCTTCCTGCTGCTGCCTCAGTCCGGATTCTACTGCGAGACCTCCGACCTCCTCATCGTGGACTTCGGCAGCTTACAGGTCACTTCCTGTTTCACTTCCTGTTTCACATCTTGTATGTAGTCAAATTGTGAGTTAAGCTCAGGAAGGTTCCTAACGGAGTGACCGGGGGCTTCATTTGTAAAGCCTTGCGTAGGATTGACGTGGGAAGGTTGCTTACGTAGGACAAAGCAAATAAATACGCACAGACATTTTCCGATTCATTAAACACAGCGTACCGGCGTAGGACTTGCGTGCGGCACATCCTACGCCGGTTTCCCTTTTATAAATCACAATCAACTCGAAATGCGGTGCAGCTTTTGCGGGCTTCACGTAACGCCCATATGTGCCTATAAATAGTCAAAGAAACGCCCATTCATTCATTCATTCTGACTGACTCATGAAGGAGATCGCAGGAAAGGACGACAGAACAGCTAAAAAAGACGTCTCACACCGAGTCAGATTTTGGTTCTTTTGGGGAGGTGGAGATAAATCACATTGTTTGGAGGATGCAGTTTGAGCCAGAGTAGCAGCATGGAGGATGCAGTTTGAATCAGAGCAGCAGCATGGAGGATGCAGTTTGAGCCAGAGCAGCAGCATGGAGGATGCAGTCTGAACCAGAGTAGCAGCATGGAGGATGCAGTTTGAACCAGAGCAGAAGCATGGAGGATGCAGTTTGAACCAGAGCAGCAGCATGGAGGATGCAGTCTGAACCAGAGTAGCAGCATGGAGGATGCAGTTTGAGCCAGAGTAGCAGCATGGAGGATGCAGTCTGAACCAGAGTAGCAGCATGGAGGATGCAGTCTGAACCAGAGTAGCAGCATGGAGGATGCAGTCTGAACCAGAGTAGCAGCATGGAGGATGCAGTCTGAACCAGAGCAGCAGCATGGAGGATGCAGTCTGAACCAGAGTAGCAGCATGGAGGATGCAGTCTGAACCAGAGTAGCAGCATGGAGGATGCAGTTTGAGCCAGAGTAGCAGCATGGAGGATGCAGTCTGAGCCAGAGTAGCAGCATGGAGGATGCAGTCTGAGCCAGAGTAGCAGCATGGAGGATGCAGTCTGAACCAGAGTAGCAGCATGGAGGATGCAGTTTGAACCAGAGCAGCAGCATGGAGGATGCAGTTTGAGCCAGAGTAGCAGCATGGAGGATGCAGTCTGAACCAGTGTAGCAGCATGGAGGATGCAGTTTGAACCAGAGCAGCAGCATGGAGGATGCAGTTTGAACCAGAGTAGCAGCATGGAGGATGCAGTCTGAACCAGAGCAGCAGCATGGAGGATGCAGTTTGAACCAGAGTAGCAGCATGGAGGATGCAGTTTGAGCCAGAGTAGCAGCATGGAGGATGCAGTTTGAGCCAGAGTAGCAGCATGGAGGATGCAGTTTGAGCCAGAGTAGCAGCATGGAGGATGCAGTTTGAGCCAGTGTAGCAGCATGGAGGATGCAGTTTGAACCAGAGTAGCAGCATGGAGGATGCAGTCTGAGCCAGAGTAGCAGCATGGAGGATGCAGTCTGAACCAGTGTAGCAGCATGGAGGATGCAGTTTGAACCAGAGCAGCAGCATGGAGGATGCAGTTTGAACCAGAGTAGCAGCATGGAGGATGCAGTCTGAACCAGAGCAGCAGCATGGAGGATGCAGTTTGAACCAGAGTAGCAGCATGGAGGATGCAGTTTGAGCCAGAGTAGCAGCATGGAGGATGCAGTTTGAGCCAGAGTAGCAGCATGGAGGATGCAGTTTGAACCAGAGCAGCAGCATGGAGGATGCAGTCTGAACCAGAGTAGCAGCATGGAGGATGAAGTTTGAACCAGAGCAGCAGCATGGAGGATGCAGTTTGAGCCAGTGTAGCAGCATGGAGGATGCAGTTTGAGCCAGAGTAGCAGCATGGAGGATGCAGTCTGAGCCAGAGTAGCAGCATGGAGGATGCAGTCTGAGCCAGAGTAGCAGCATGGAGGATGCAGTCTGAACCAGAGTAGCAGCATGGAGGATGCAGTTTGAACCAGAGCAGCAGCATGGAGGATGCAGTTTGAGCCAGAGTAGCAGCATGGAGGATGCAGTTTGAACCAGAGTAGCAGCATGGAGGATGCAGTCTGAGCCAGAGTAGCAGCATGGAGGATGCAGTCTGAACCAGTGTAGCAGCATGGAGGATGCAGTTTGAACCAGAGCAGCAGCATGGAGGATGCAGTTTGAGCCAGAGTAGCAGCATGGAGGATGCAGTTTGAGCCAGAGTAGCAGCATGGAGGATGCAGTTTGAGCCAGAGTAGCAGCATGGAGGATGCAGTCTGAACCAGAGCAGCAGCATGGAGGATGCAGTTTGAGCCAGAGTAGCAGCATGGAGGATGCAGTCTGAACCAGAGCAGCAGCATGGAGGATGCAGTTTGAGCCAGAGCAGCAGCATGGAGGTCGGATCGTCACCAACATAAATAAATAAGTGGTCCGAAAAACGTTAATGACAAAAAAATACACATAGCCTTCCTCAGGCAGTGTGTTTGTACCGGGGACAGGAGACCCCCCCCCTTGATGAGAAACTGTAGGAAATGATGGGGGATCCCTCCGGAGTGGAGTCATGACGACTGGATCTGAATGATTTCTTTGTATTTGGTGGTTTGTGCTCCAGCTGTCGATCAGCAACTATAGATCCATAATCCACCAGTTAAAGGAAATAAAGCTAACGTGTTATATCAGCTGTACAATTGACCACATGGTGTTCTGAGTCTCCGTACCTCCTGTGTTTTACGAGCGACTTCTCAAGTAGGCTATTGGCGAACGGCATAAAACATGATTAAACGTGATAGTATATAAAACCATGCTCGTATCTATAACCTATAGAAAAGCTACACGGCGTCAGTTTAAAGTCATTCTGTCCTTCAGCTTACCGCATCATTTATGAGAATACATCTCTTCCCGAGAGGACCCTAATCCGGGTCTGGCGGGTAGTTTTTTCACGAAACTGTGTCTCAGGGCTTCTTAATATTTAAAAACCTATTAATGTGTCATACTCACTTAGCGGTTAGAAACTCAGCTAACTGAAGATACGAACCATTTTTACCGACACAAAGCTCAAGTCTCACCAGAAGCGTCTAAATGAGCACTGAGCGAAAAAATGCTAACGCAGTTAGCACAGAACTCACGGTATAAATACCCTTTTACTTATCGTAACTGCACATCCAATCCAGCGATTAACAAACTGAGATTCCACAGATTCCAGAAATATCAGTATCATCTCTGTGCGATCAGAACTCGCGACAGGGGAAGCAAACACACACATCACAACACGTAGCTTTACGGAGCATTCACGGGACATCGTCTCACCTTAGCTGTTATTCTGATCAAAAGTCGTGTTCAATGGCATTAAAACGATAAAAACGCTGCTGAGGGTTAATCCATAGGTTAATCCAATGTGTCTGTCCCTTTGAAATGATTACTGAAGGTTAATCCATAGGTTCATCCAATGTGTCTGTCCCTTTGAAATGATTACTGAAGGTTAATCCACTGATAAATCCAATGTGTCTGTCCCTTTGAAATGATTACTGAAGGTTAATCCACTGGTTAATCCAATGTGTCTGTGTCTTTGAAATGATTACTGAAGGTTAATCCACTGATAAATCCAATGTGTCTGTCACTTTGAAATGATTACTGAAGGTTAATCCACTGGTTAATCCAATGTGTCTGTCCCTTTGAAATAATTACTGAAGGTTAATCCACTGGTTAATCCAATGTGCCTGTCACTTTGAAATGATTACTGAAGGTTAATCCACTGGTTAATCCAATGTGTCTGTCACTTTGAAATGATTACTGATAATCCATAACTCCATTTTTGTGTCAAAAACGGAGTTTTCTTATTAGCTGCTAGGATAGCCACCAGAGTGTATCGCAGCTTCCGGTTCCGGGGCATTCTGGCTGAGCAGCACTCATTCACCAATGGGTGATGTTTAGATGGATTTCAGGAACTTCCCCTCGATTCTATTGGCTCTAACGGTTAAAAGGAGATGTGTGTGCAATGTATGGCTCACCAACACAGAGAGAGATAAATAAAACACAGACACAGACATTGGTTGAGATTAATTATTATTCAGTTGCGCAACAACAATAATAATCTTGGAGTACAACATCACCTGCCAATCGCGGAAATGCCCCCCAACAGTAGCAACAATCATACAGCATATAGAGCCACTGCAATGAACACACACACATTTTATCATGCAGCCTACCACACGAACGTCACGTTTTTCTCTCTGAAAGCTATACTTGTTGAAACGTCATCATCTCATGACGTCTTTAGAGCAGTAAACCAACACCTGAGGCCTTCTCTGAACTTCCTCTAACCTCGGTGTCAGCTCACTTCAAATGAATACATCTATTGATAATTCAGAACGACCATTGTCTCTCTAACTCTGTGTGACCCAACTCAGTAACACACATCATATAGCTTACCATGTGACCTTATTGAATATGCCAGAAATACGCTGTAATAAGGATTGCCATAACACTGTCAATCATCAGAATCGAACGAGGGGGGCCAGAGATATGGAAAATCCCCCCAGATGACCCCAGAAGTGGGTTTTTTTCTAAACCTCTCTAAAAAGGTCAAACTTCACTTGTTTTGCATCAATCCTGATACAGGGTACTTGTTATATGTTATAGTTTGGATTCCTAAAGCTTTTAGTCTCCGATCCCATCATTCAAGGGTGCTTTCACTATAAGTAATGGGTTTATCACCTCCTTTAGGAAACACTGGACCCTCCTTTATCACCTCCTTTAGGAAACACTGGACCCTCCTTAATCACCTCCTTTAGGAAACACTGGACCCTCCTTAATCACCTCCTTTAGGAAACATTGGACCCTCCTTAATCACCTCCTTTAGGAAACACTGGACCCTCCTTTATCACCTCCTTTAGGAAACACTGGACCCTCCTTAATCACCTCCTTTAGGAAACACTGGACCCTCCTTAATCACCTCCTTTAGGAAACACTGGACCCTCCTTAATCACCTCCTTTAGGAAACATTGGACCCTCCTTAATCACCTCCTTTAGGAAACACTGGACCCTCCTTTATCACCTCCTTTAGGAAACACTGGACCCTCCTTAATCACCTCCTTTAGGAAACACTGGACCCTCCTTAATCACCTCCTTTAGGAAACATTGGACCCTCCTTATCACCTCCTTTAGGAAACACTGGACCCTCCTTTATCACCTCCTTTAGGAAACACTGGACCCTCATTAATCACCTCCTTTAGGAAACACTGGACCCTCCTTTATCACCTCCTTTAGGAAACACTGGACCCTCCTTTATCACCTCCTTTAGGAAACATTGGACCCTCCTTAATCACCTCCTTTAGGAAACACTGGACCCTCCTTAATCACCTCCTTTAGGAAACATTGGACCCTCCTTAATCACCTCCTTTAGGAAACACTGGACCCTCCTTAATCACCTCCTTTAGGAAACATTGGACCCTCCTTAATCACCTCCTTTAGGAAACACTGGACCCTCCTTTATCACCTCCTTTAGGAAACACTGGACCCTCATTAATCACCTCCTTTAGGAAACACTGGACCCTCCTTTATCACCTCCTTTAGGAAACACTGGACCCTCCTTTATCACCTCCTTTAGGAAACACTGGACCCTCCTTTATCACCTCCTTTAGGAAACACTGGACCCTCCTTAATCACCTCCTTTAGGAAACATTGGACCCTCCTTTATCACCTCCTTTAGGAAACATTGGACCCTCCTTTATCACCTCCTTTAGGAAACACTGGCCCCTCCTTTATCACCTCCTTTAGGAAACATTGGACCCTCCTTAATCACCTCCTTTAGGAACCTGGACCCTCCTTTATCACCTCCTTTAGGAAACACTGGACCCTCATTAATCACCTCCTTTAGGAAACACTGGGCCCTCCTTTATCACTTCCTTTAGGAAACACTGGACCCTCCTTTATCACCTCCTTTAGGAAACACTGGGCCCTCCTTTATCACCTCCTTTAGGAAACACTGGACCTTCCTTTATCACCTCCTTTATCACCTCCTTTATCACCTCCTTTAGGAAACACTGGGCCCTCCTTTATCACCTCCTTTAGGAAACACTGGACCCTCCTTTATCACCTCCTTTAGGAAACACTGGACCCTCCTTAATCACCTCCTTTAGGAAACATTGGACCCTCCTTTATCACCTCCTTTAGGAAACATTGGACCCTCCTTTATCACCTCCTTTAGGAAACACTGGACCCTCCTTTATCACCTCCTTTAGGAAACATTGGACCCTCCTTAATCACCTCCTTTAGGAAACACTGGACCCTCCTTTATCACCTCCTTTAGGAAACACTGGACCCTCATTAATCACCTCCTTTAGGAAACACTGGGCCCTCCTTTATCACCTCCTTTAGGAAACACTGGACCCTCATTAATCACCTCCTTTAGGAAACACTGGGCCCTCCTTTATCACCTCCTTTAGGAAACACTGGGCCCTCCTTTATCACTTCCTTTAGGAAACACTGGACCCTCCTTTATCACCTCCTTTATCACCTCCTTTATCACCTCCTTTAGGAAACACTGGACCCTCCTTTATCACCTCCTTTAGGAAACACTGGACCTTCCTTTACGAAAGGAAAGGAGAAAATGTTGTCCCATAATGCCTTGCAGCATAATTTACCATTGTTGTTTTATTTCAGTTCCTCATGAAGAGTATATGTTTCATTAATGTCCTCCTCCATAAAGCAAAGAATAAGGTTAGGGTTCTTCTGTGTGTGTGTGTGTTGTGTGTGTGTGTGTGTGTGTGTGTGTGTGTGTGTGTGCAGTTGAACAGCATGGAGCAGTGCGCCCCCCCCTCCTCCTCTCTGGAGGAGATCATGGATCGAGCCTACGAGAAATACAACCTGGAGCTACGACGAGTCCAGGTGCTCTACTGCAGAGCAGGTATACACACACACACACACACACACACACACACACACACACACACACACACACACACACACTTGTGTTATTGTTTTATAAACTCAAGACTCACCTTTTAAATGTGGCTTCTTACTGAAATGTGTTTTGTTCCTTATTATGATTTCTAATTGTATTCCTCTTCTTCGTTGGTATTCCATGTTCTCTTAAAGCTCTGGGTTCCACTGGTTGTTACCGGGTAGATAGTTGTGTTTTTATTTTCTGTAAATTGTCTGTGTCTGGTTCATGAAGAGTTTCTGCATGAAAGTTCTAAATAAAGTTTCTCTCCTGCAGGCGAGGACTGGGCGTCTGCGCGGCTGCATGCCTCCTCCCAGCTGCACCTCCTGCAGCCGCTGGACTTCAGCCTGCAGCTGGCCAAGAGCATGGTGGACCGTGACGCCCGTATGCCCAGGTGAGAGAGTCCTACCTGTGCACAGGTGCAGACCCCCCCATCTGTAGTTCATTATTCACTCTGTGTTCAGGTTCAAGGTGTCGGGGGAGCTGCCGCTGTTGCACCTGAAGATCTCAGACAGGAATATCCATGGCCTCCTGGACCTGGTGGACAGCATCCCCCTCCCCAACATGGGCTCGCCTGCCTCCACCCCTACAGAGAAGGTGCACTTGGTACGGTCCGTTCCCCCGGAGGTTAGGGGACGTTTTGGGAGGAGTTTGGGAAAGGTTTGGAGGAAGATTGGAGGAAGTTTAGAGGAAGTTTAGAGGAAGTTTAGAGGACGTTTGGAGGAAGTTTAGAGGAAGTTAAGAAGAACGTTAGAAGAAGTATGGAGGAAGTTTAGAGGAAGTTTGGAGGAAGATTAGAGGAAGATTGGAGGAAGTTTAGAGGAAGTTTGGAGGAAGTTTGGAGGAAGTTTAGAGGAAGTTAAGAGGAAGTTTAGAGGAAGTTAAGAAGAACGTTAGAAGAAGTATGGAGGAAGTTTAGAGGAAGTTTGGAGGAAGATTAGAGGAAGATTAGAGGAAGATTGGAGGAAGTTTAGAGGAAGTTCGGAGGAAGTTCGGAGGAAGTTTGGAGGAAGTTTGGAGGAAGTTCGGAGGAAGTTAGGAGGAAGTTTGGAGGAAGTTAAGAGGAAGTTTAGAGGAAGTTAAGAAGAACGTTAGAAGAAGTATGGAGGAAGTTTAGAGGAAGTTTGGAGGAAGTTTAGAGGAAGTTTAGAGGAAGTTTGGAGGAAGTTTGGAAGAAGTTTGGAGGAAGTTTGGAGGAAGTTAAGAGGAAGTTTGGAGGAAGTTTGGAGGAAGTTTGGAGGAAGTTAAGAGGAAGTTAAGAGGAAGTTCGGAGGAAGTTCGGAGGAAGTTTAGAGGAAGTTTGGAGGAAGTTCGGAGGAAGTTAAGAGGAAGTTTGGAGGAAGTTAAGAGGAAGTTAAGAGGAAGTTAAGAGGAAGTTCGGAGGAAGTTTGGAGGAAGTTTGGAGGAGGTTTGGAGGAAGTTTAGAGGAAGTTCAGAGGAAGCTGATTAGAGGAGGTTTGGGAGACGTTTGGTTGGGGTTATTGATCGATGATTGACGGTGGGAATGATGTCTCTGTGTTGCTGTTTTCCCACTTTAGGGGCCGTCCTATGGGAGAGCGTCATTAATCAATCTGCCCCCCCCACTCCTGTACCCTATGGAGGCAGGTGAGTGCTGCCCCCCTTCTTAATATAACATGAACTCCTATTCCTTTATAAATCATATGATGGTCTGAACCTGTTCCTCTGATCAGACTCAGACGACTCCAGCGGGAAGTCTTCCGACGAGGATCTGCAGCGCTCGGCTCAGGAGGAAATCACTGAGCTGTACTTCAAGTTCGAGGTCAAAGAGGTGCGTTTTCAACATTCATCCTGTGTGTTGCGTTCAGGTGCTGGTGTGTATCTTTTACATTCATCCTCTGTGGTGTGTTCAGGTGCTGCTGTGTTTCTTTTTACATTCATCCTCTGTGGTGTGTCCAGGTGCTGCTGTGTATAGTTTTTACATTCATCCTCTCTGGTGTGTCCAGGTGCTGCTGTGTATAGTTTTTACATTCATCCTCTGTGGTGTGTCCAGGTGCTGCTGTGTTTCTTTTTACATTCATCCTCTGTGGTGTGTTCAGGTGCTGCTGTGTATAGTTTTTACATTCATCCTCTCTGGTGTGTTCAGGTGCTGCTGTGTTTCTTTTTACATTCATCCTCTCTGGTGTGTCCAGGTGCTGCTGTGTATAGTTTTTACATTCATCCTCTGTGGTGTGTTCAGGTGCTGCTGTGTATAGTTTTTACATTCATCCTCTCTGGTGTGTTCAGGTGCTGCTGTGTATAGTTTAACATTGTTCCTGTGTGGTGCGTTCAGGTGCTCCTGGAGATGCTGCAGGAGCAGAGCACTGTGTTGTCCCTCAGTGTGTGTGTGAGCTCATTGTTCCTGTGTGGTGCGTTCAGGTGCTGTTTGAGATGCTGCGGGAGCAGAGCACTGTGTTGTCCCTCAGTGTGTGTGAGCTCGGGGCAGAGGGCAGGAGGCGGAGTTTCGACCTGAGCGTCACAGCGTTCCTGCGCCGCGTCGCCCTCGACTTCTGCGACCTGCCAGGTGAGAAGAGTCACCTGTTGTTTACAGTGATGTTTACAGAGTTAACCTGTTGTTTACAGTGATGTTTACAGAGTTACCCTGTTGTTTACAGTGATGTTTACAGAGTTACCCTGTTGTTTACAGTGATGTTTACAGAGTTACCCTGTTGTTTACAGTGATGTTTACAGAGTTACCGTTAACCTGTTGTTTACAGGGATGTTTACAGAGTTACCCTGTTGTTTACAGGGATGTTTACAGAGTCACCTGTTGTTTACAGTGATGTTTACAGAGTTAACCTGTTGTTTACAGGGATGTTTACAGAGTCACCTGTTGTTTACAGTGATGTTTACAGAGTTACCCTGTTGTTTACAGTGATGTTTACAGAGTTACCCTGTTGTTTACAGTGATGTTTACAGAGTCACCTGTTGTTTACAGTGATGTTTACAGAGTCACCTGTTGTTTACAGTGATGTTTACAGAGTTAGCCTGTTGTTTACAGTGATGTTTACAGAGTTACCCTGTTGTTTACAGTGATGTTTACAGAGTTACCCTGTTGTTTACAGTGATGTTTACAGAGTTAGCCTGTTGTTTACAGGGATGTTTACAGAGTTACCCTGTTGTTTACAGTGATGTTTACAGAGTTACCGTTAACCTGTTGTTTCCAGTGATGTTTACAGAGTTAACCTGTTGTTTACAGTGATGTTTACAGAGTTAGCCTGTTGTTTACAGGGATGTTTACAGAGTTACCGTTAACCTGTTGTTTACAGTGATGTTTACAGAGTTAACCTGTTGTTTACAGTGATGTTTACAGAGTTACCCTGTTGTTTACAGGGATGTTTACAGAGTCACCTGTTGTTTACAGTGATGTTTACAGAGTTACCTGTTGTTTACAGTGATGTTTACAGAGTTACCTGTTTGTTTACAGTGATGTTTACAGAGTCACCTGTTGTTTACAGTGATGTTTACAGAGTTACCCTGTTGTTTACAGTGATGTTTACAGAGTTAACCTGTTGTTTACAGTGATGTTTACAGAGTTAGCCTGTTGTTTACAGTGATGTTTACAGAGTTACCCTGTTGTTTACAGTGATGTTTACAGAGTTACCCTGTTGTTTACAGTGATGTTTACAGAGTTAGCCTGTTGTTTACAGTGATGTTTACAGAGTCACCTGTTGTTTACAGTGATGTTTACAGAGTCACCTGTTGTTTACAGTGATGTTTACAGAGTTAACCTGTTGTTTACAGTGATGTTTACAGAGTTAACCTGTTGTTTACAGTGATGTTTACAGAGTTACCCTGTTGTTTACAGGATGTTTACAGAGTTAACCTGTTGTTTACAGGGATGTTTACAGAGTTAACCTGTTGTTTACAGTGATGTTTACAGAGTTAACCTGTTGTTTACAGTGATGTTTACAGAGTTACCCTGTTGTTTACAGGGATGTTTACAGAGTTAGCCTGTTGTTTACAGGGATGTTTACAGAGTTACCCTGTTGTTTACAGGATGTTTACAGAGTTAGCCTGTTGTTTACAGGGATGTTTACAGAGTTACCCTGTTGTTTACAGGGATGTTTACAGAGTTACCCTGTTGTTTACAGTGATGTTTACAGAGTTAACCTGTTGTTTACAGGGATGTTTACAGAGTTAGCCTGTTGTTTACAGGGATGTTTACAGAGTTAGCCTGTTGTTTACAGTGATGTTTACAGAGTTAGCCTGTTGTTTACAGTGATGTTTACAGAGTTACCCTGTTGTTTACAGTGATGTTTACAGAGTTACCCTGTTGTTTACAGTGATGTTTACAGAGTTACCGTTAACCTGTTGTTTACAGTGATGTTTACAGAGTTAGCCTGTTGTTTACAGTGATGTTTACAGAGTTACCCTGTTGTTTACAGTGATGTTTACAGAGTTAACCTGTTGTTTACAGTGATGTTTACAGAGTTAACCTGTTGTTTACAGTGATGTTTACAGAGTTAGCCTGTTGTTTACAGGGATGTTTACAGAGTTAGCCTGTTGTTCACAGTGATGTTTACAGAGTTACCCTGTTGTTTACAGGGATGTTTACAGAGTTAACCTGTTGTTTACAGGGATGTTTACAGAGTTACCCTGTTGTTTACAGGGATGTTTACAGAGTTAGCCTGTTGTTTACAGTGATGTTTACAGAGTTAACCTGTTGTTTACAGTGATGTTTACAGAGTTAGCCTGTTGTTTACAGGGATGTTTACAGAGTTAGCCTGTTGTTTACAGTCATGCTCAGAGTTAGCCTGTTGTTTACAGGGATGTTTACAGAGTTAGCCTGTTGTTTACAGGGATGTTTACAGAGTTACCCTGTTGTTTACAGGGATGTTTACAGAGTTAGCCTGTTGTTTACAGTGATGTTTACAGAGTTAACCTGTTGTTTACAGGGATGTTTACAGAGTTAACCTGTTGTTTACAGTGATGTTTACAGAGTTAACCTGTTGTTTACAGTGATGTTTACAGAGTTAGCCTGTTGTTTACAGTGATGTTTACAGAGTTAGCCTGTTGTTTACAGTGATGTTTACAGAGTTAGCCTGTTGTTTACAGTGATGTTTACAGAGTGACCCTGTTGTTTACAGTCATGCTCCGAGTTAGCCTGTTGTTTACAGTGATGTTTACAGAGTTAACCTGTTGTTTACAGGGATGTTTACAGAGTTAACCTGTTGTTTAGAGTGATGTTTACAGAGTTACCCTGTTGTTTACAGGGATGTTTACAGAGTTAGCCTGTTGTTTACAGGGATGTTTACAGAGTTAGCCTGTTGTTTACAGGGATGTTTACAGAGTTACCCTGTTGTTTACAGGGATGTTTACAGAGTTACCCTGTTGTTTACAGGATGTTTACAGAGTTAGCCTGTTGTTTACAGGGATGTTTACAGAGTTAGCCTGTTTTTACAGTGATGTTTACAGAGTTAGCCTGTTGTTTACAGGATGTTTACAGAGTTAACCTGTTGTTTACAGGGATGTTTACAGAGTTAGCCTGTTGTTTACAGTGATGTTTACAGAGTTAGCCTGTTGTTTACAGGGATGTTTACAGAGTTAGCCTGTTGTTTACAGTGATGTTTACAGAGTTAGCCTGTTGTTTACAGCATGTTTACAGAGTTAGCTGTTGTTTACAGGGATGTTTACAGAGTTACCTGTTGTTTACAGGGTGTTTACAGAGTTAACCTGTTGTTTACAGGGATGTTTACAGAGTTACCCTGTTGTTTACAGGGATGTTTACAGAGTTAGCCTGTTGTTTACAGTGATGTTTACAGAGTTAACCTGTTGTTCACAGTGATGTTTACAGAGTTAACCTGTTGTTTACAGGGATGTTTACAGAGTTACCCTGTTGTTTACAGTGATGTTTACAGAGTTAGCCTGTTGTTTACAGGGATGTTTACAGAGTTAGCCTGTTGTTTACAGTGATGTTTACAGAGTTACCTTGTTTACAGTGATGTTTACAGAGTTACCCTGTTTTTACAGTGATGTTTACAGAGTTAGCCTGTTGTTTACAGGGATGTTTACAGAGTTAGCCTGTTGTTTACAGTGATGTTTACAGAGTTAGCCTGTTGTTTACAGTGATGTTTACAGAGTTACCCGTTGTTTACAGTGATGTTTACAGAGTTAGCCTGTTGTTTACAGGGATGTTTACAGAGTTAGCCTGTTGTTTACAGTGATGTTTACAGAGTTAACCTGTTGTTTACAGTGATGTTTACAGAGTTAACCTGTTGTTTACAGTGATGTTTACAGAGTTAGCCTGTTGTTTACAGGGATGTTTACAGAGTTAGCCTGTTGTTTACAGTGATGTTTACAGAGTTAGCCTGTTGTTTACAGGGATGTTTACAGAGTTAGCCTGTTGTTTACAGTGATGTTTACAGAGTTAGCCTGTTGTTTACAGTGATGTTTACAGAGTTAGCCTGTTGTTTACAGGGATGTTTACAGAGTTAACCTGTTGTTTACAGTGATGTTTACAGAGTTAGCCTGTTGTTTACAGGGATGTTTACAGAGTTAGCCTGTTGTTTACAGTGATGTTTACAGAGTTAACCTGTTGTTTACAGGGATGTTTACAGAGTTAGCCTGTTGTTTACAGTGATGTTTACAGAGTTACCCTGTTGTTTACAGTGATGTTTACAGAGTTAGCCTGTTGTTTACAGGGATGTTTACAGAGTTAGCCTGTTGTTTACAGGGATGTTTACAGAGTTAGCCTGTTGTTTACAGGGATGTTTACAGAGTTAGCCTGTTGTTTACAGGGATGTTTACAGAGTTAGCCTGTTGTTTACAGTGATGTTTACAGAGTTAGCCTGTTGTTTACAGTGATGTTTACAGAGTTAGCCTGTTTTTTACAGGATGTTTACAGAGTTAACCTGTTTTTACAGTGATGTTTACAGAGTTAGCCTGTTTTTTACAGTGATGTTTACAGAGTTAGCCTGTTGTTTACAGGGATGTTTACAGAGTTAGCCTGTTGTTTACAGTGATGTTTACAGAGTTAACCTGTTGTTTACAGTGATGTTTACAGAGTTAACCTGTTGTTTACAGTGATGTTTACAGAGTTAACCTGTTGTTTACAGTGATGTTTACAGAGTTACCTGTTGTTTACAGTGATGTTTACAGAGTTAGCCTGTTGTTTACAGGATGTTTACAGAGTTAGCCTGTTGTTTACAGTGATGTTTACAGAGTTAGCCTGTTGTTTACAGGGATGTTTACAGAGTTACCTGTTGTTTACAGTGATGTTTACAGAGTTACCCTGTTGTTTACAGTGATGTTTACAGAGTTACCTGTTGTTTACAGGATTTTTACAGAGTTACCCTGTTGTTTACAGGGATGTTTACAGAGTTACCTGTTGTTTACAGGATGTTTACAGAGTTACCCTGTTGTTTACAGTGATGTTTACAGAGTTAACCTGTTGTTTACAGGGATGTTTACAGAGTTAGCCTGTTGTTTACAGGGATGTTTACAGAGTTACCTGTTGTTTACAGGATGTTTACAGAGTTAGCCTGTTGTTTACAGTCATGTCAGAGTTAGCCTGTTGTTTACAGGATGTTTACAGAGTTAGCCTGTTGTTTACAGGGATGTTTACAGAGTTACCTGTTGTTTACAGGGATGTTTACAGAGTTAGCCTGTTGTTTTACAGTGATGTTTACAGAGTGACCTGTTGTTTACAGTCATGCTTTAGTTAGCCTGTTGTTTACAGTGATGTTTACAGAGTTAACCTGTTGTTTACAGGGATGTTTACAGAGTTAACCTGTTGTTTACAGTGATGTTTACAGAGTTAACCTGTTGTTTACAGTGATGTTTACAGAGTTAGCCTGTTGTTTACAGTGATGTTTACAGAGTTAGCCTGTTGTTTACAGTGATGTTTACAGAGTTAACCTGTTGTTTAGAGTGATGTTTACAGAGTTACCCTGTTGTTTACAGTGATGTTTACAGAGTTAACCTGTTGTTTACAGGGATGTTTACAGAGTTAGCCTGTTGTTTACAGTGATGTTTACAGAGTTAGCCTGTTGTTTACAGGGATGTTTACAGAGTTACCCTGTTGTTTACAGGGATGTTTACAGAGTTACCCTGTTGTTTACAGGGATGTTTACAGAGTTAGCCTGTTGTTTACAGGGATGTTTACAGAGTTAGCCTGTTGTTTACAGTGATGTTTACAGAGTTAGCCTGTTGTTTACAGGGATGTTTACAGAGTTAACCTGTTGTTTACGGGGATGTTTACAGAGTTAGCCTGTTGTTTACAGTGATGTTTACAGAGTTAGCCTGTTGTTTACAGGGATGTTTACAGAGTTACCCTGTTGTTTACAGTGATGTTTACAGAGTTAACCTGTTGTTTACAGTGATGTTTACAGAGTTAGCCTGTTGTTTACAGGGATGTTTACAGAGTTAACCTGTTGTTTACAGGGATGTTTACAGAGTTAACCTGTTGTTTACAGGGATGTTTACAGAGTTAGCCTGTTGTTTACAGGGATGTTTACAGAGTTAGCCTGTTGTTTACAGTGATGTTTACAGAGTTAACCTGTTGTTTACAGGGATGTTTACAGAGTTAACCTGTTGTTTACAGTGATGTTTACAGAGTTAGCCTGTTGTTTACAGGGATGTTTACAGAGTTAGCCTGTTGTTTACAGTGATGTTTACAGAGTTACCCGTTGTTTACAGTGATGTTTACAGAGTTACCCGTTGTTTACAGTGATGTTTACAGAGTTAGCCTGTTGTTTACAGGATGTTTACAGAGTTAGCCTGTTGTTTACAGTGATGTTTACAGAGTTAGCCTGTTGTTTACAGTGATGTTTACAGAGTTACCCGTTGTTTACAGTGATGTTTACAGAGTTAGCCTGTTGTTTACAGGGATGTTTACAGAGTTAGCCTGTTGTTTACAGTGATGTTTACAGAGTTAGCCTGTTGTTTACAGGGATGTTTACAGAGTTAGCCTGTTGTTTACAGTGATGTTTACAGAGTTACCTGTTGTTTACAGTGATGTTTACAGAGTTAGCCTGTTGTTTACAGGATGTTTACAGAGTTAGCCTGTTGTTTACAGGGATGTTTACAGAGTTAGCCTGTTGTTTACAGTGATGTTTACAGAGTTAGCCTGTTGTTTACAGGATGTTTACAGAGTTAGCCTGTTGTTTACAGGATGTTTACAGAGTTACCTGTTGTTTACAGGGATGTTTACAGAGTTAGCCTGTTGTTTACAGTGATGTTTACAGAGTCCCTGTTGTTACAGGGATGTTTACAGAGTTAGCCTGTTGTTTACAGTGATGTTTACAGAGTTAGCCTGTTGTTTACAGTGATGTTTACAGAGTTAGCCTGTTGTTTACAGTGATGTTTACAGAGTTACCTGTTGTTTACAGTGATGTTTACAGAGTTAGCCTGTTGTTTACAGTGATGTTTACAGAGTTACCTGTTGTTTACAGTGATGTTTACAGAGTTAACCTGTTGTTTACAGTGATGTTTACAGAGTTAGCCTGTTGTTTACAGTGATGTTTACAGAGTTAGCCTGTTGTTTACAGGATGTTTACAGAGTTAGCCTGTTGTTTACAGGGATGTTTACAGAGTTAACCTGTTGTTTACAGTGATGTTTACAGAGTTAGCCTGTTGTTTACAGGGATGTTTACAGAGTTAGCCTGTTGTTTACAGTGATGTTTACAGAGTTAGCCTGTTGTTTACAGGATGTTTACAGAGTTAGCCTGTTGTTTACAGTGATGTTTACAGAGTTAGCCTGTTGTTTACAGGATGTTTACAGAGTTAGCCTGTTGTTTACAGGATGTTTACAGAGTTAGCCTGTTGTTTACAGTGATGTTTACAGAGTTAGCCTGTTGTTTACAGGATGTTTACAGAGTTACCTGTTGTTTACAGTGATGTTTACGAGTTAGCCTGTTGTTTACAGGATGTTTACAGAGTTAGCCTGTTGTTTACAGTGATGTTTACAGAGTTAGCCTGTTGTTTACAGGATGTTTACAGAGTTACCTGTTGTTTACAGTGATGTTTACAGAGTTAGCCTGTTGTTTACAGTGATGTTTACAGAGTTAGCCTGTTGTTTACAGTGATGTTTACAGAGTTAGCCTGTTGTTTACAGGGATGTTTACAGAGTTAGCCTGTTGTTTACAGTGATGTTTACAGAGTTAGCCTGTTGTTTACAGTGATGTTTACAGAGTTAGCCTGTTGTTTACAGGGATGTTTACAGAGTTAGCCTGTTGTTTACAGTGTGTTTACAGAGTTAACCTGTTGTTTACAGGATGTTTACAGAGTTAGCCTGTTGTTTACAGTGATGTTTACAGAGTTAACCTGTTGTTTACAGGGATGTTTACAGAGTTAGCCTGTTGTTTACAGGATGTTTACAGAGTTAACCTGTTGTTTACAGGGATGTTTACAGAGTTAGCCTGTTGTTTACAGGGATGTTTACAGAGTTAGCCTGTTGTTTACAGGGATGTTTACAGAGTTAGCCTGTTGTTTACAGTGATGTTTACAGAGTTAGCCTGTTGTTTACAGGGATGTTTACAGAGTTAGCCTGTTGTTTACAGTGATGTTTACAGAGTTAGCCTGTTGTTTACAGTGATGTTTACAGAGTTAGCCTGTTGTTTACAGTGATGTTTACAGAGTTAGCCTGTTGTTTACAGGGATGTTTACAGAGTTAGCCTGTTGTTTACAGTGATGTTTACAGAGTTAGCCTGTTGTTTACAGAGTTAGCCTGTTGTTTACAGGGATGTTTACAGAGTTAGCCTGTTGTTTACAGTGATGCTCAGAGTTACAGATGTAACATGGTTTTAACGAGCTGTTTCCTCTCCAGACGGCAGGGAGCCTCTCCACCTGGTCCGGTCCTCTGAGACCCAGAACTCAGACCTGCTGAAGGTGGACTTCACCAAGGTGAGCCCAGAGCCTGCAGGAACACTACAAACAAACAAACAAACAAACAAACAAACAAACAAACATTATCTCCTTTAGGCCGACCCTGCCGGACCCAGCTTCAAGTCCCTGTTCCACAGCACCGAGCAGAACCTGAAGGTAGGTGGAGAACCAGAATCCCGTAGAACTGTAGGTCCATGTGGTTCTGAAGTCCATGTCGTTCTGAAGGTAGGTGGAGAACCAGAACCCTGTAGAACTGCAGGTAAATGTGGTTCTGAAGGTAGGTGGATAACCTGAACCTGTAGAACCGCAGGTCCATGTGGTTCTGAGGGTAGGTGGATAACCTGAACCCTGTAGAACCGCAGGTCCATGTGGTTCTGAGGGTAGGTGGATAACCTGAACCCTGTAGAACCGCAGGTCCATGTGGTTCTGAGGGTAGGTGGAGAACCAGAGCCCTGTAGAACTGCAGTTCCATGTGGTTCTGAAGGTAGGTGGAGAACCAGAACCCTGTAGAACTGCAGTTCCATGTGGTTCTGAAGGTAGGTGGAGAACCAGAACCCTGTAGAACCGCAGGTCCATGTGGTTCTGAGGGTAGGTGGAGAACCAGAACCCTTTAGAACTGTAGACCCTGAAGGTAGGTGGAGAACCAGAACCCTGTAGAACTGTAGGTCCATGTGGTTCTGAATGTAGGTGGAAAAGCAGAATCCTGTAGAACTGCAGGTCCATGTGGTTCTGAAGGTATGTGGAGAACCAGAACCCTGTAGAACTGCAGGTCCATGTGGTTCTGAAGGTAGGTGGAGAACCAGAACCCTGTAGAACCGCAAGTCCATGTGGTTCTGAGGGTCCATGTGGTTCTGAGGGTACAGGTGGTTCTGAGTGTAGGTGGTGAACCAGAACCCTGTAGAACCGCAGGCCCATGTGGTTCTACAGGGTTCATATGGTTCTGAGGGTACAGGTGGAGGTTACAGATGCAGTAACAGGTCCATGTGGTTCTACATTGTTCATGTGGTTCTGAGGGTCCATGTGATTCTACAGGGTTCATGTGGTTCTGAAGGTGGAGGTTACAGATGCAGTAACAGGTCCTGGTGTGTTTCAGGTGGAGGTTACAGATGGAGTAACAGGTCCATGTGGTTCTACAGGGTTCATGTTGTTCTGTGTGTACAGGTGGATGTTACAAATGCAGTAACAGGTCCATGTAGTTCTGAGGGTCCATGTGGTTCTTAGGGTTCAGGTGGATGTTACAGATGCAGTAACAGGTCCATGTGGTTATACAGGGTTCATGTGGTTCTGAAGGTCCATGTGGTTCTACAGGGTCCATATGGTTCTGAGGGTCCATGTGGTTCTGAGGGTTCAGGTGGAGGTTACAGATGCAGTAACAGGTCCATGTGGTTCTACAGGGTCCATGTGGTTCTGAGGGTACATGTGGAGGTTACAGATGCAGTAACAGGTCCTGGTGTGTTTCAGGTGGAGGTCTCCTCTCTGGACTTCCTGCTCCACACCAAAGCTCTGCTGTCCACCTTCAGCTTCCTGAGCAGCGCCCTGCCTCAGAGAGCCAGAGCCCCCCCTCCTGAGGACCGGAGGCCGGCGGGGGGGACCCGCTCAGGTGAGGGGAAATCACTCATCAACTATCATCTTTCAAAGAACATGTTTTGGTGTTGCGGGTGCAGGACCCAGGTCTGTAGTGAAGGGCTCGAGGCTTCCTGTTCCCTCGGCTGTTCTACGTTACCTACGAGAGGCCAGTCTAACCTTAGAGCATGTAGAGACCTGATACCAGTCTTTGTTCGGCTGGTAAAGTGCCAGTGAATATATTCACCGCTGCAGGCTGTTCAGAAAGAAAACAAATCACCAAGAGCTCAGGGTCTTCTCAGAGTTGACTGGCGCAAGGTTTTTGAGGTTTGGAAACACTTAAACTTAAATGTAACTTTAATTGAACAGAAATGTGAGGGATCTAGGAAGGAGTGCAATATGGCCGACAGAGTTGTGCTGAAAGTAGAAATCATTGGGATGAGTTTGAAACACCACTGAATCTGTGGGTCTACCTGTCTGTCTGTCTGTCCGTCTACCTGTCTGTACCTGTCTGTACCTGTCTGTCTACCTGTCTGTCTACATGTCTGTCTACCTGTCGGTACCTGTCTGTCTACCTGTCTGTCCACCTGTCTGTCTACCTGTCTGTCTACCTGTCTCTACCTGTCTGTACCTGTCTGTCTACCTGTCTGTACCTGTCTCTACCTGTCTGTCTACCTGTCTGTCTACGTGTCTCTACCTGTCTGTACCTGTCTGTCTACCTGTCTGTCTACCTGTCTCTACCTGTCTCTACCTGTCTGTACCTGTCTGTACCTGTCTGTCTACCTGTCTGTCTACCTGTCTCTACCTGTCTGTACCTGTCTGTCTACCTGTCTGTACCTGTCTCTACCTGTCTGTCTACCTGTCTGTCTACCTGTCTGTTTACCTGTCTGTCTACCTGTCTCTCTACCTGTCTGTACCTGTCTTTACCTGTCTGTCTACCTATCTCTACCTGTCTGTACCTGTCTGTCTACCTGTCTGTACCTGTCTCTACCTGTCTGTCTACCTGTCTGTCTACCTGTCTGTCTACGTGTCTCTACCTGTCTCTCTACCTGTCTGTCTGTCTACCTGTCTGTACCTGTCTGTCTAGTCTGTCTGTCTACCTGTCTTTCTACCTGTCTGTCTACCTGTCTGTACGTGTCTGTCTACTTGTCTGTCTACCTGTCTGTACCTGTCTGTCTACCTGTCTGTCTACCTGTCTGTACCTGTCTACCTGTCTGTCTACCTGTCTGTCTACCTGTCTGTCTCACGGGTTTTCCTCCCTGCTCAGTGTCTGTCTGTCTGTCTACCTGTCTGTCTGTACCTGTCTGTCTAGCTGTCTGTCTACCTGTCTGTCTGTCTACTTGTCTGTCGGTCTACCTGTCTGTCTACTTGTCTGTCTACCTGTCTGTCTACCTGTCTGTCTACCTGTCTGTCTACCTGTCTGTACCTGTCTGTCTACCTGTCTGTCTACCTGTCTGTCTACCTGTCTGTCTCACAGGTTTTCCTCCCTGCTCAGTGTCTGCAGGCTCTCAGGAAGACGGTGTGTTCAGCTTTACGATGTCGGCTGTGTTGGGAAGTTTCCATGTGGAGGTTTGTGACGACATGAGCAGCATCGCCGACATCAGAGTAACAGGTAACACACACACACACACACACACACACACTATACACACACACCTTGTCACAAACCCTGTGATTGGGTGACCTGGTCATGTGACCTGCAGGTCTGGACGCCTCGGTGTCGATGCAGGCGGGGGGCCAGACGGAGGTGTTCACTCGTCTCCGGGACATCGTGGTGTCGGACCTGAAGCCTGGGACCGTCCACAGGAAGGTTAGTTCCCCCCCCCCCTCACAGGAAACGTTAATGTGTCTGTGATCAACTGTAAGGGATTAATAAAGTATGTCTTCTTCTTATTATTAACCCCCCCCCCCCCCCCTGCAGGCGGTCTCCATCGTGGGGGGGCAGGAGGTGTTCAGCTTCAGGCTCTCTCTCTTCCCAGGGGCCACCGAGGGGGGGGGGTACTCCGACATGGAGAAGGTCGACGGGAAGGTGACGCTGCGACTCGGATGCATCCAGATCCTCTACCTGCACCAGTTCCTCATGGCCCTGCTGGTAGACTCCTTATATACCCTCTGATATCATATATATACTCTGTAATATAATATATATATACTCTCTGATATCATATATATACTCTGTAATATAATATATATACACCCTCTGATATCATATACATACTCTGTAATATAATATATATATACTCTCTGATATCATATATATACTCTGTAATATAATATATATACACCCTCTGATATCATATACATACTCTGTAATATAATATATATACACCTCTGATATTATATATGCGGCATTCTACCGAATTAGTGCAAAGTGCGGTCCACAACAAAAAAACTATTTAACAAAACAATGAAGTATTCAGACATAGATATTTACTAAGAATATGTTATGTCTATATTTAAACAAGGCATTAAATTAGATAGTGATAAGCTTAATATATACAAAAACATCATTTATAGGGTACTTTCTATTGGGAAGTAGCTGTCCCCAACCCTGACATCTACATTTCATGTTCTGTAAATAACACTTAAAACATTTTTTTTAATTTTGTTCAAAGGTGTATTTAGAAGATCTTTATGATTACATTCAAACAGAAATTGGAATATTTAGATTTATTGTGGGTATCGTTTTTTTAATAAAAAAACTATACTCAAAAAATCATGTCCCCAGTTTCCATGTCACGACCGAAACACAAGGGGTTTTAGTCCAATGGCTGAGTCTGGTTTTTAGCCACACCCCTGCATTTTTTACAAGGCAGTGACACTGCATCCCTGTCCCTCGTGGCTGAATGGCAAGTAGCTATATCCCATACTTTTGATATAAATCTGTTCCAAAATCTGAAAATCGGCGTGTAACCTTAAGAATTGTCACTACCGAACACATGTTATCTTCAATTAAGTCAACTTTTTCGGGGTTTTATGCAAAGTATTAGGTTTCTATGTGTGTAAACCTCTTCAAAGACGTATTTGCTAGCCATGTACTTGCTAGCATTCTTTAGTTATGCTCAATTTTAGCTAGAATCGTCACTACCGAAACAGTGACTACCGAAACAGTCACTACCGAAACAGTGACTACCGAAACAGTGACTACCGAAACAGTCACTACCGAAACAGTGACTACCGAAACAGTGACTCCCGAAACAGTCACTACCGAAACAGTCACTACCGAAACAGTGACTACCGAAACAGTCACTACCGAAACAGTGACTACCGAAACAGTCACTACCGAAACAGTCACTACCGAAACAGTGACTACCGAAACAGTGACTACCGAAACAGTGACTCCCGAAACAGTCACTACCGAAACAGTGACTACCGAAACAGTCACTACCGAAACAGTGACTACCGAAACAGTGACTCCCGAAACAGTCACTACCGAAACAGTCAACAGTCACTACCGAAACAGTCACTACCGAAACAGTCACTACCGAAACAGTGACTACCGAAACAGTCACTACCGAAACAGTCACTACCGAAACATATGGTTACGTTTCGGTAATTGACATGATCGTTTCGGTAGTGACAAAATGGAACGGTAAGCAGGTAAATCCCATAGTTTTGAAATAAATGTGTTTTAAAGTCTGAAAATCAGTGTGTTACTTTAAAGGTCTCTTATTATACTATTGTTAGGCATATATTATAGGTCTCAGATATATACAAAACATGTCTATGAAGTGTTTTGCTCAAAATACCAAACAGATCATTCTAGCCTCAAACCCCTCTATTTCAGCCTGTTACTAAAGTGCTGATTCTGGGTCAGTAGCTTCAAACATTCACACTTCAACATAAGGCATGTTATGAGTTCAGATGAAGCAATAAGGTTGAGGGAATATGATTCAACCTTGAGAACGAAATACTGTGGTCACTACCGAAACACTGGATGTTTTGAAAAAAATAAGTATATTGAGTTATCAACTAACATGATATGATACTGATTGGTTTAATGTATGTTCAATTTCAACAATCATCAACTCTGGAATCAATATGATCAGTATTATGCATTTTACAAAGAAAATTTGCATTATGATTTTTATGAATTGTATAAATTGAACTTTGAAATTTGATTAAAAATGCACTTTTATTCATTTAATTGTGAAAATCCTCAAGAAATATTTGTTAAAATGCTATTTAGAGAAAGGAAGGTAAAATAATCTTAACAGGTTAATATAATACTGTTTTACTACAGTGTATGTACTATGTTTCGGTAGTGACCATTTTTGGTAGAGGAAGAACATTCCAATACAGTCTGAAAATACGATATAAAAGTGTACGGTTCTTTTACTAGATATGTGTAATTTAAATATGGTACAAAATATATATGGACAAAGTTTTGGGAAAAAAACATACAAAATTTCAAAACATTTCCAACCTGACTTTGGTCCAATTCGGTAGAATGGCCCATATATACTCTGTAATATAATATATATACTCTCTCATATCATATATATACTCTGTAATATAATATATATACTCTCTCATATCATATATATACTCTGTAATATAATATATATACTCTCTCATATCATATATATACTCTGTAATATAATATATATAATATATATATATATACTCTCTGATATCTATTTAATGCATGTTGTATTTAAAATATATGTTATGCAGTTTGAGAGTCCTGCAGGGTCTCAGCTGTTTCCAGAGATCCTGAGGTGAACCAGGTACCAGGCTTACTTTGAGTCCTAGGCCTTCTTGAAGTGGATCCATGCAGTTTAGGGTCCCTGGTCTGATTCAGGGACCAGTTCCCTTCAGGGTCCTGTTGTGGAGGATCTGCAGTGATGCCTGACTCCATGCTGTGCAGGGTCCCTGGTCTGATTCAGGGACCAGTTCCCTTCAGGGTCCTGTTGTGGAGGATCTGCAGTGATGCCTGACTCCATGCTGTGCAGGGTCCCTGGTCTGATTCAGGGACCAGTTCCCTTCAGGATCCTGTTGTGGAGGATCTGCAGTGATGCCTGACTCCATGCTGTGCAGGGTCCCTGGTCTGATTCAGGGACCAGTTCCCTTCAGGGTCCTGTTGTGGAGGATCTGCAGTGATGCCTGACTCCATGCTGTGCAGGGTCCCTGGTCTGATTCAGGGACCAGTTCCCTTCAGGATCCTGTTGTGGATAATCCGCAGTGATGCCTTTGTGATCAAGACTCTCCAGTCTAAACCTCTCTGGGGGTTTTCGTCTATTAGCAGCTGGTGTGCTGCCATGCATCCACAGATAATGTGAACAGCTACTTTAAATCTTTAAAGTGCATGTTGATCTGTGATGTTTTCTGTTTCCTATTGCATGTTTTTCTTCTTGTGTCTCATGTTTCTCGTCTTGTTGGTGTGTTTTTGTTCTTTCAGACTTCTTTTAGCTTTCAGTCTGCGTCTGCTGATGAGGTACAGATCCAGCATTCAGCCTGACCTCCATCCTGCTTCAGCTTCACTCAGTCCACCTTAAACACCTTCAGTCCACCTTAAATAACCACTTCAGTGCCTTAAACACCACCTTCAGTCCACCTTAAACACCACCTTCAGTCCACCTTAAAACCACCTTCAGTCCTCTTAAACACCACCTTCAGTCCACCTTAAACACACCTTCAGTCCACCCAAAACACCACTTCAGTCCACCTTAAACACCACCTTCAGTCCACCTTAAACACCTTCAGTCCACCTAAATAACCACTTTCAGTCCCTTAAACACCACCTTCAGACCACCTTAACATCACCTTCAGTCCAAACACCACCTTCAGTCCACCTTAAACACCTTCAGTCCACCTTAAACACCACCTTCAGTCCACCTTAAACACCACCTTCAGTCCACCTAAAACACCTTCAGTCCTTCTTAAACACCACCTTCAGTCCACCTTAAACACCACCTTCAGCACCTCAAAACCACCTTCAGTCCACCTTAAACCACCTTCAGTCCTTCTTAAACACCACCTTCAGTCCACCTTAAACACCACCTTCAGTCCACCTTAAACACCACCTTCAGTCCACCTTAAACACCTTCAGCCCTTCTTAAACACCACCTTCAGTCCACCTTAAACACCACCTTCAGTCCACCTTAAACACCACCTTCAGTCCACCTTAAACACCTTCAGTCCTTCTTAAACACCACCTTCAGTCCACCTTAAACACCACCTTCAGTCCACCTTAAACACCTTCAGTCCTTCTTAAACACCACCTTCAGTCCACCTTAAACACCTTCAGTCCACCTTAAACACCTTCAGTCCACCTTAACCACTTACAGTCCACCTTAAACACCTTCAGTCCACCTTAAACACCTTCAATCCACCGTAAACACCACCTTCAGTCCACCTTAAACACCTTCAGTCCACCGTAAACACCACCTTCAGTCCACCGTAAACACCTTCAGTCCACCGTAAACACCACCTTCAGTCCACCTTAAACACCTTCAGTCCACCTTAAACACCTTCAGTCCACCGTAAACACCACCTTCAGTCCACCTTAAACACCACCTTCAGTCCACCGTAAACACCTTCAGTCCACCGTAAACACCACCTTCAGTCCACCTTAAACACCTTCAATCCACCGTAAACACCACCTTCAGTCCACCTTAAACACCTTCAATCCACCGTAAACACCACCTTCAGTCCACCTTAAACACCTTCAGTCCACCGTAAACACCACCTTCAGTCCACCGTAAACACCACCTTCAGTCCACCTTAAACACCTTCAGTCCACCGTAAACACCACCTTCAGTCCACCGTAAACACCACCTTCAGTCCACCGTAAACACCTTCAGTCCTTCTTAAACACCACCTTCAGTCCACCTTAAACACCACCTTCAGTCCACCTTAAACACCTTCAGTCCTTCTTAAACACCACCTTCAGTCCACCTTAAACACCTTCAGTCCACCTTAAACACCTTCAGTCCACCTTAACCACTTACAGTCCACCTTAAACACCTTCAGTCCACCTTAAACACCTTCAATCCACCGTAAACACCACCTTCAGTCCACCTTAAACACCTTCAGTCCACCGTAAACACCTTCAGTCCACCGTAAACACCTTCAGTCCACCGTAAACACCACCTTCAGTCCACCTTAAACACCTTCAATCCACCGTAAACACCACCTTCAGTCCACCTTAAACACCTTCAGTCCACCGTAACACACCTTCAGTCCACCTTAACACCTTCAGTCCACCGTAAACACCACCTTCAGTCCACCTTAAACACCTATAGTCCACCTTAATTTGGCGTTAACTCTGCCCGTGTGGTGCTGTCAGAAGGATAATCAAGCGCTCCCATGGACCGTTTCTCACATCACCTACACCATCACTGCTATGCTGCTCCATCATTATCACCCTCCCCACGCCCTCCCCGCGGTCGCATGACCTCTGCCTGTGTGACATCACTTCCTGTGTGACATCACTTCCCCCTAAGATATGTTCTCAACTCCCTCACCCTTGTTTGTTTTCATAAACTAAAACAAGAATAATTTGTAACCATTTCAACAACAAACCAACTTTGATATCTAAGATGTTTCTGGAATATCACATTTGAGATATTAGAGATAGTTTAATTTAAAATGTAAGAAACTGTGATGTTCTGGTATCTCAGTTTTAAATGATTGTTAAGTCTGTTCTGGTTTGTACTTGACATGCAGAAACACGTTAAAGCCTTGTTCTTGATGGCTATCTGAAACAGAGACGGTGCTGTAAACTCCGATGCGGCCCTGAACGTGTTTATTTATTCCTGATTGATTTGAATGTGTTCCAGACGTTCGTGGATCACTTCCAGACGGCTAAAGCAGCTCTGAGCGCCGCCACGGCTCAGGCGGCGGCTCAGGCGGCGCTCAGCGTGAAGGATTTCGCCCAGAAGAGTTTCCGTCTGTCCATGGACATCAAGCTGAAGGCGCCGCTCATCATCGTGCCCCAGAACTCCAGCTCCCAGCATGCACTGGTGATGGACCTGGGTCTGATCACGGTGGGGAACAGCTTCTCGCTAATGCCCGCCGACGGCTGCCCGCTGCCGCCGTGCTGGAGAAGATGGAGGTCCGGCTGACGCAGCTCAAACTGTCCGGTGGGTCTAACATGACTCAGCTAGTTGAGATAACACGTCTAACATGACTCAGCTAGTAGAGATAAACACGTCTAACATGACTCAGCTAGTAGAGATAAACACGTCTAACATGACTCAGCTAGTAGAGATAACACGTCTACATGACTCAGCCAGTAGAGATAAACACTCTAACATGACTCAGCTAGTAGAGATAAACACGTCTAACATGACTCAGCTAGTAGAGATAAACACGTCTAACATGACTCAGCTAGTTGAGATAAACACGTCTAACATGACTCAGCTTGTAGAGATAAACACGTCTAACATGACTCAGCTAGTAGAGATAAACACGTCTAACATGACTCAGCTAGTAGAGATAAACACGTCTAACATGACTCAGCTAGTAGAGATAAACACGTCTAACATGACTCAGCTAGTAAAGATAAACACGTCTAACATGACTCAGCTAGTAGAGATAAACACGTCTCAGCTAGTTGAGATAAACACGTCTAACATGACTCAGCTAGTAGAGATAAACACGTCTAACATGACTCAGCTAGTAAAGATAAACACGTCTAACATGACTCAGCTAGTTGAGATAAACACGTCTAACATGACTCAGCTAGTTGAGATAAACACGTCTCAGCTAGTTGAGATAAACACGTCTAACATGACTCAGCTAGTAGAGATAAACACGTCTAACATGACTCAGCCTGTAGAGATAAACACGTCTAACATGACTCAGCTAGTAGAGATAAACACGTCTAACATGACTCAGCTAGTAGAGATAAACACGTCTAACATGACTCAGCTTGTAGAGATAAACACGTCTAACATGACTCAGCTGTAGAGATAAACACGTCTAACATGACTCAGCTTGTAGAGTAAACACGTTTAACATGACTCAGCTAGTAGAGATAAACACATCTAACATGACTCAGCTAGTAGAGATAAACACGTCTAACATGACTCAGCTAGTAAGATAAACACGTCTAACATGACTCAGCTTGTAGAGATAACACGTCTAACATGACTCAGCTAGTAGAGATAAACACGTCTAACATGACTCAGCCTGTAAGATAAACACGTCTAACATGACTCAGCTAGTAGAGATAAACACGTCTAACATGACTCAGCCTGTAGAGATAAACACGTCTAACATGACTCGCTAGTAAGATAACACGTCTAACATGACTCAGCTAGTAGAGATAAACACGTCTAACATGACTCAGCTAGTAGAGATAAACACGTCTAACAGACTCAGCTTGTGCTGGAGAAGATGGACCGTCCGGCTGACGCAGCTCAAACTGTCCGTATATATCAGACCAACAGGGTTTAAAATGACTCTCACTAACTAAATCTAATATAATTATTATAACTAACTTTATTATCTTATTTCAGGACGACGCTGCAGCCAGGCTCCTCCCACATTGAGATCCTGCAGCCAATCAACGTAGAGTTGCTCGTCACCAGAAACATGGCCGCCTCCTGGTTCACTAAGATCCCGGGGGTCCAAGTCCAGGGAATCCTACGTTCCCTGAAGGTACCTCAGTGTTTAAACTGTGACTCCACTGTTTCTGAGTCCAGGGAATCCTACGTTCCCTGAAGGTACCTCAGTGTTTAAACTGTGACTCCACTGTTTCTGAGTCCAGGGAATCCTACGTTCCCTGAAGGTACCTCAGTGTTTAAACTGTGACTCCACTGTTTTCTGAGTCCAGGGAATCCTATGGTCCCTGAAGGTAGCTACGTATATTAATCATGACCCAGCTGTTTCTGTGTCATACAGTCACTGACGTACATCTTTAAATGTTTGAACTCAGCTGTTTCTCAGAGTCAGGAAAGTCTTATGGTCCCTGAAGGTACCTCAGTTTTAAACCATGACTCGACAGTTTTCAGTGTCAGTGCTGATGTAGATTAAACTCTGGTTCCTCAGATGAGTCTGGGTGAGGAAGACCTCGGGGTGCTGATGAAGATCCTGGTGGAACATCGGGGAAGGAAGTAAACACACAGTGTTGACGCCAAAACACAGGTGGCTCAAGGTAACCAAGTGCATGATGGGAAATCTCACTACAGACAAGTTGTATATAAAACCTCCCAGCTGAATCAGCTTCACTAATAAACCTCAGAATAAGAGTTTTAACCCCATGTGTCGCTCCTCAGAGAGGCGGGCATCCTGAGCAGCAGGTGGAGCTGTCGTCCAATCAGACAGGGTCTGACAGCGCCTCGCATGCCACCAATGGCGCTCTGACAGAGAACACCGTCAACGTCCTGCTGAACTTCGAAATCAAAGAGGTAGGTTTCTGCTGACTCATATTAACATCACACTGGTTTTCCTGAGACTCAGCAGTTCTGGTTCCTCTGGTCCTGGTTCAGTTCTGCTGACGCTGAAGAAGCAGGAAGTGGCGTTCCTGGTGTTCCAGGCGGCTCAGCTGGGCATCAACACCAAAGTGAGGAAGTTTGACACAGTGGCAACAACCTTCATCAACCAGATCTCCCTGAGCTGCCCGGAGTTCAAAGGTCAGAGTCCACTTGTTCTAGCACTAGCATTAGCGTCGCACACACACACTCAAACAAACATCAAACTAATGTTTGACACACGGGCGTGTGGCGCAGTGGTTTCCGTAGGTGTTGGGATCAGGGGCACAGGTTCAACCCCACTGCAGTCAGCATGTCGTTGTGTCCCTGAGACACTTCACCCCAAAGTGCTCCTGTGGGGATTGTCCACAGTATTGAGTATGTAAGTCGCTTTGGATAAAAGCGTCTAACAAGAGGGACTTCCGGTTTACACATGAGGTGATAGGCAGCTAAAAAGTGGAGCTCCCGGCCGAATAAGTTAAAAGAGGAAGAAACCCCTTTAGATGCAATTCGAAGTTGGAAGAATAGGTCATGAGAAGTAAGAAAGGAACGGAGAAAAAGACGAAAGCCGAAAAACAGTCGGGAGAGATGCAGGCCCAGACGGAACACTGCCGCTAACGGCTAGCGCAATTCAAGCTAACAACGACGAGCAACCTAGCTGGGTGTCGGCGCTGCAGACTAGCTTAGATGCCATGCAGGCTAAACTTGAGAATGCCCAGCACAACATGGATGCTAAACTGGATCGAATTGGAAGCCAAATGGAAGAACATCTAAGAGGGGTACGTGAAGAAATGGGACAACTGAGAGAATATATGGACCAACACGGAGAAGTTATGAAGCAAGGGCTTGATAGCTTCAGAGAGGAAACAAATAGAAACTTCGAGACTGAGGCGGAGATGCGGGCCCAAAAGAAGGATATTGAGATTCTAGAAGAGCGTACGGCTGGGATCGAGGAGTGGAGTACCGACGTCCAGGACATTATTACGGCCTCTCTTGAACAACAAACCAAGCTCCAAGATAAGTTGTCCGACATTGAAGGGAGGTCGAGAAGAAATAATGTACGAATCTGGGGGTTGAAGGAGGGAATAGAGGGAGACTCGGTCTCCGAGTACGTCAACAGGTTAATTCACAAGGAGCTGGGAATGTCGGAGGATATTAAGTTGGAGATTCAAAGGGCGCACAGGGCACTTGCTCTAAACCCACAACCAGACAAATTCCCAAGAGCCATTATTGTCAACTTCTTGAGGTTCGAGGTCAAGGAGAACGTCATTAAGATGGCCTGGCGAACGATGATGGAAGTGGAGGGACGGAGAGTGACATTCGACCACGATTATTCTTCTGAGGTGGCGGCTAAACGCCGGAAATATGAGGGCTCAAGAGAATTCTCAAAGATAAGAGGATTCGGTTTCAATCTCCAATGGACACACTGAGGGTTTACTGGAACGAAGGAACTATGCTGTATAAGAGTGCGCAGGACGCGGCGAGGGCGATGCGGCAGAGAGGCTGGCAGGTGCCGGACTCGAGAGAAGAGAGACCTATGCTGCTGCAGAGACTGGAGGCAGCGCGCAAGTGGACCAGACTTCGGAGACGAGAGCGGGGAGACAATAACGAGACGCGAGTGAGGGAGGACCGGCACCGTATCGGGGGTGCTGACGAGGGGCTTGCTCCCTCTATGAGGGAACAAGATACGGCGTTGAAAACAATGAAAAGACAGAAAGAAGGATGAGAGGTGACGGGCCACAGTGATCAGAAAAAGACAGCACAGACACAAACAGATTTAACCAAATTACTTATAAATGCTATAGCCTTTTATTTTGTGCCCCGAAAATGCTTTTGAAACACTGCAGTGGGTGAGGAAGAAAGAATGATATATTTTTATAAAAGGAACCTCTATCGACATTTATGCAGGCTGGGGAATTATTTATCTATAATATATTTACGATTTGATTTAGACTAATTTAAAGAAGTGCTAATTTACTAGAAACATAGAATCACCTCTTTCGACAATATAGAGACCAGGGGTTTAAAGACTATATGAAAAATGTGCACAAAGTTCCGGCCGGGAGCTCCGGAGCTTAAAGAGCAACTTGCAGGTTTTTTTTTTTACTACATTTATGCTTAACCTTGCCTGCGAATTACAATTAAAAAAGTGAATGCAGGATTTGATGTGTTTTACGAGACATGAGGGCAATAGTTCAGAGGGGAAGGAGCCGTTTGGAGCTCTGCTACTAAAAACTGCTTTTTTTTAACCTCATACGTCAAACGCGTCATATTGCGTCCCATGGGGGAGCAGCTTTCTCGGACTCTTCTCTGCCCAGTCCGCGGTAGTAGTTGGTAGTTGGTTGGAGCGGTTGTGATTTAGTGAGCTGGTAATCTTTCATTGTATTCACCATTTGTAATCATGGTGAGCTGGAGTTTGAGCAGGAACGAACTCCAGCCTGTCAGGACATCGAGTCCACAGCGTGTCAGGACATCGAGTCCACAGCGTGTCAGGACATCGAGTCCACAGCGTGTCAGGACATCGAGTCCACAGCGTGTCAGGACATCGAGTCCACAGTTTCCCTCACAGGAAGAGGACCGGAGCTAGCTGTCCTTCCTGGGTGCGTTGTGGGAGGAGCATCCACCTCCCTGCAGCACATCCTCTGCACAGCTGAGGCCTCTCACACAACGTTCATCAGGAACCCGTATTACATCTCTCTCCCCCCCTTCGTTCCTCTCTCTCTCCCCCCCTTCGTTCCTCTCTCTCTCCCCCCCTTCGTTCCTCTCTCCCCCCCTTCATTCCTCTCTCTCTCCCCCCCTTCGTTCCTCTCTCTCTCTCCCCCTTCGTTCCTCTCTCTCTCTCCCCCCCTTTGTTCCTCTCTCTCTCCCCCCCTTTGTTCCTCTTCTCTCTCCCCATTCGTTCCTCTCTCTCTCCCCCCTTCGTTCCTCTCTCCCCCCCTTCGTTCCTCTCTCTCTCTCCCCCTTCGTTCCTCTCTCTCTCCCCCCCTTCGTTCCTCTCTCTCTCCCCCCCTTCGTTCCTCTCTCTCTCCCCCCCTTCGTTCCTCTCTCTCTCCCCCCCTTCGTTCCTCTCTCTCTCCCCCCCTTCGTTCCTCTCTCTCTCTCCCCCTTCGTTCCTCTCTCTCTCCCCCCCTTCGTTCCTCTCTCTCTCCCCCCCCTTCGTTCCTCTCTCTCCTCCCCCCCTTCGTTCCTCTCTCTCTCCCCCCCTTCGTTCCTCTCTCCCCCCTTCGTTCCTCTCTCTCTCCCCCCCTTCATTCCTCTCTCTCTCCCCCCCTTCATTCCTCTCTCTCTCCCCCCCTTCGTTCCTCTCTCCCCCCTTCGTTCCTCTCTCTCTCCCCCCCTTCGTTCCTCTCTCTCTCCCCCCCTTCGTTCCTCTCTCTCTCCCCCCCTTTGGTCCTCTCTCTCTCCCCCCCTTCGTTCCTCTCTCTCTCCCCCCCTTCGTTCCTCTCTCTCTCCCCCCCTTCGTTCCTCTCTCTCTCCCCCCCTTCGTTCCTCTCTCCCCCCCCTTCGTTCCTCTCTCTCCCCCCATTCGCTCCTCTCTCTCTCCCCCCCCCCCTCTCTCTCCCCCTTTTCCCCTCTCTCTCCCCCATTCGCTCCTCTCTCTCTCCACCCCTTCGTTCCTCTCTCTCTCCCCCATTCGTTCCTCTCTCTCTCCCCCATTCGTTCCTCTCTCTCTCCCCCCCTTCGTTCCTCTCTCTCCCCCCTTCGTTCCTCTCTCTCTCCGCCCCTTTGTTCCTCTCTCTCTCCCCCATTCGTTCCTCTCTCTCTCCCCCCCTTCGTTCCTCTCTCTCTCCCCCCCTTTGTTCCTCTCTCTCTCCCCCATTCGTTCCTCTCTCTCACCCCCCCTTCATTCCTCTCTCTCTCCCCCCCTTCGTTCCTCTCTCCCCCCCTTCGTTCCTCTCTCTCTCCCCCCCTTCGTTCCTCTCTCTCTCCCCCCCTTCGTTCCTCTCTCTCTCCCCCCCCCTTCATTCCTCTCTCTCCCCCCCCTTCGTTCCTCTCCTCTCCCCCTTCGCTGCTCTCTCTCTCCCCCATTCGTTCCTCTCTCTCTCCCCCCCTTCATTCCTCTCTCTCTCTCCCCCTTCGTTCCCTCTCTCCCCCCCTTCGTTCCTCTCTCTCTCCCCCCTTCGTTCCTCTCTCTCTCCCCCCCTTCGTTCCCCTCTCTCTCTCCCCCCCTTCGTTCCCTCTCCCCCATTCGTTCCTCTCTCTCCCCCCCCTTCGTTCCTCTCTCTCTCCCCCTTCGTTCCTCTCTCCCCCCCTTCGTTCCTCTCTCTCTCTCCCCCATTCGCTCCTCTCTCTCTCCCCCCCTTCGTTCCTCTCTCTCTCCCCCCCTTCGTTCCTCTCTCTCTCCCCCCCCTTCGTTCCTCTCTCTCTCCCCCCCTTCGTTCCTCTCTCTCTCCCCCCCTTCGTTCCTCTCCCCCCCTTCGCTGCTCTCTCTCTCCCCCATTCGTTCCTCTCTCTCTCCCCCCCTTCATTCCTCTCTCTCTCTCCCCCTTCGTTCCTCTCTCCCCCCCTTCGTTCCTCTCTCTCTCCCCCCCTTCGTTCCTCTCTCTCTCCCCCCCTTCGTTCCTCTCTCTTCCCCCCCTTCGTTCCCCTCTCTCTCTCCCCCCTTCGTTCCCTCTCCCCCATTCGTTCCTCTCTCTCTCCCCCCCCTTCGTTCCTCTCTCTCTCTCCCCCTTCGTTCCTCTCTCCCCCCCTTCGTTCCTCTCTCTCTCCCCCCATTCGCTCCTCTCTCTCTCCCCCCCCTTCGCTCCTCTCTCCCCCCCTTCGTTCCTCTCTCTCTCCCCCCATTCGCTCCTCTCTCTCTCCCCCCCTTCGCTCCTCTCTCCCCCCCTTCGTTCCTCTCTCTCTCCCCCCCTTCGCTCCTCTCTCTCCCCCCCTTCGCTCCTCTCTCCCCCCCTTCGTTCCTCTCTCTCTCCCCCCCCTTCGTTCCTCTCTCTCTCCCCCCCTTCGCTCCTCTCTCCCCCCCTTCGTTCCTCTCTCTCTCCCCCCATTCGCTCCTCTCTCTCTCCCCCCCTTCACTCCTCTCTCCCCCCCTTCGTTCCTCTCTCTCTCCCCCCCTTCGTTCCTCTCTCTCTCCCCCCCTTCGCTCCTCTCTCTCTCCCCCCCCTTCGCTCCTCTCTCCCCCCCTTCGTTCCTCTCTCTCTCCCCCATTCGCTCCTCTCTCTCTCCCCCCCCTTCGCTCCTCTCTCCCCCCCTTCGTTCCTCTCTCTCTCCCCCCATTCGCTCCTCTCTCTCTCCCCCCCCTTCGCTCCTCTCTCCCCCCCTTCGTTCCTCTCTCTCCCCCCCTTCGTTCCTCTCTCTCTCCCCCCCCTTCGCTCCTCTCTCCCCCCCTTCGTTCCTCTCTCTCTCCCCCCCTTTCGTTCCTCTCTCTCTCCCCCCCTTCGCTCCTCTCTCTCTCCCCCCCCCTTCGCTCCTCTCTCCCCCCTTCGTTCCTCTCTCACCCCCCCTTCGTTCCTCTCTCTCTCCCCCCCTTCGCTCCTCTCTCTCTCCCCTCCCTTCGCTCCTCTCTCCCCCCCTTCGTTCCTCTCTCCTCCCCCCCTTCGTTCCTCTCTCTCTCCCCCCCTTCGCTCCTCTCTCTCTCCCCCCCCTTCGCTCCTCTCTCCCCCCCTTCGTTCCTCTCTCCCCCCCTTCGTTCCTCTCTCTCTCCCCCCCCTTCGCTCCTCTCTCTCTCCCCCCCCTTCGCTCCTCTCTCCCCCCCTTCGTCCTCTCTCTCTCCCCCCCTTCGTTCCTCTCTCTCTCCCCCCCTTCGTTCCTCTCTCTCTCCCCCCCTTCGCTCCTCTCTCTCTCCCCCCCCTTCGTCCTCTCTCCCCCCCCTTCGTTCCTCTCTCTCTCCCCCCCCTTCGCTCCTCTCTCTCTCCCCCCCCTTCGCTCCTCTCTCCCCCCTTCGTTCCTCTCTCTCTCCCCCCTTCGTTCCTCTCTCTCTCCCCCCCTTCGTTCCTCTCTCTCTCCCCCCCTTCGCTCCTCTCTCCCCCCCTTTGTTCCTCTCTCTCTCCCCCCATTCGCTCCTCTCTCTCTCCCCCCTTCGTTCCTCTCTCTCTCCCCCCCTTCGTTCCTCTCTCTCTCCCCCCTTCGCTCCTCTCTCTCTCCCCCCCTTCGCTCCTCTCTCCCCCCCTTCGTTCCTCTCTCTCTCCCCCCTTCGCTCCTCTCTCTCTCCCCCCTTCGCTCCTCTCTCTCTCCCCCCCTTCGCTCCTCTCTCCCCCCCTTCGTTCCTCTCTCTCTCCCCCCCTTCGTTCCTCTCTCTCTCCCCCCCCTTCGCTCCTCCTCTCTCCCCCCTTCGCTCCTCTCTCTCTCCCCCCCCTTCGCTCCTCTCTCCCCCCCTTCGTTCCTCTCTCTCTCCCCCCCCCTCGTTCCTCCTCTCTCCCCCCCTTCGTTCCTCTCTCTCTCCCCCCCTCGTTCCTCTCTCTCTCCCCCCCTTCGTTCCTCTCTCTCTCCCCCCCTTCGCTCCTCTCTCTCTCCCCCCATTCGCTCCTCTCTCTCTCCCCCCCTTCGTTCCTCTCTCTCTCCCCCCCCTTCGCTCTCTCTCTCTCCCCCATTCGCTCCTCTCTCTCTCCCCCCCTTCGCTCCTCTCTCCCCCCCTTCGTTCCTCTCTCTCTCCCCCCCTTCGTTCCTCTCTCTCTCCCCCCCTTCGTTCCTCTCTCTCTCCCCCCTTCGCTCCTCTCTCTCTCCCCCCTTCGCTCCTCTCTCTCTCCCCCCCTTCGCTCCTCTCTCCCCCCTTCGTTCCTCTCTCTCTCCCCCCCCTCGTTCCTCTCTCTCTCCCCCCCTTCGTTCCTCTCTCTCTCCCCTTCGCTCCTCTCTCTCTCCCCTCCGGTACACAGCACCGTAAGACGGTGTGGAGTTGCATTAGGTAACTCTGTGGTGGCTGTCACTCCATTTGTTGTTTGTTGGTTTGTTTTGTTTGTTTCCCCTGTCTGTGTTGTTTGTGTGGGCGTGGTGGCTGTCACTCCGGCTCCCGCTCAACCTCCACTCACCTGCTGCAATCAGCTGTGCCCCTCCCCGACTACCACCTGCTTTCCATCAAGCCATTTACAACGGCATATCAACGGAGGCTCCACAACCTTTCTCCGCCAGATCGTCCTGCCAGTAACGTTACTATATTATCAATACTACTTTAGTTCTAGCCTGATATATGATAGCTAACTTTACAATGTTGGGACCGACGTTAGCTAACATTAACTGTAGCTAACGCCGGTCACTCACCAGCTGCCTGTTCTCCACTGGTTCTCCTCACACCACAGCTCCATTTCTCTCCGATGGCCGTTATTTCTTCTAATCCTTGGCTGCTCCTGGTCTCTAATCCTTGGCTGCTCCTGGTCTCTAATCCTTGGCTGCTCCTGGTCTCTAATCCTTGGCTGCTCCTGGTCTCTGATCCTTGGCTGCTCCTGGTCTCTAATTCTTGGCTGCTCCTGGTCTCTAATCCTTGGCTGCTCCTGGTCTCTAATCCTTGGCTGCTCCTGGTCTCTGATCCTTGGCTGCTCCTGGTCTCTGATCCTTGGCTGCTCCTGGTCTCTAATCCTTGGCTGCTCCTGGTCTCTAATCCTTGGCTGCTCCTGGTCTCTGATCCTTGGCTGCTCCTGGTCTCTATCCTTGGCTGCTCCTGGTCTCTGATCCTTGGCTGCTCCTGGTCTCTAATCCTTGGCTGCTCCTGGTCTCTGATCCTTGGCTGCTCCTGGTCTCTAATCCTTGGCTGCTCCTGGTCTCTGATCCTTGGCTGCTCCTGGTCTCTGATCCTTGGCTGCTCCTGGTCTCTATCCTTGGCTGCTCCTGGTCTCTGATCCTTGGCTGCTCCTGGTCTCTAATCCTTGGCTGCTCCTGGTCTCTGATCCTTGGCTGCTCCTGGTCTCTAATCCTTGGCTGCTCCTGGTCTCTGATCCTTGGCTGCTCCTGGTCTCTAATCCTTGGCTGCTCCTGGTCTCTAATCCTTGGCTGCTCCTGGTCTCTTGGCCGCCTAGCAGCTCATTATATGGTTGTGGTCTGTCATATGCATTCAATATTTATTTTCAACCTCTTCTGTGTCAAAACTAGCATTGATCCATGTTTATTACTACGTTACTACGGCCGCTCTCCCCCATGTGACGTCACACGCGGGAGGTCACATGGGGAGGCTTTTTTCATGCGGAAGTAAAAATGTCTTACAAAACGACGCCAGATGTCACTGTAGTGATATTTATGGATATGTTTTGGAAAATCTAGTGTATACATCATTTTCCTACACATTTATTCACTGGTGTCTCTAACCTGCAACTTGCTCTTTAAGCTATGCTGGACAATTATAGTGAGCTTGAGAGATCAGCCACAGGAGAGATCTCCGCCACTAGGGGGGCCCTCTCATTAGGAGAGGCCTTACCTCCCACCCACCAGCAGGGGAAAGGGGATAGTTCTGAAACCCCCGAAAACCTTGGAAGACCAAGTTCTGATGTTTAATTACTTGTTACTTGTTGACATGGAGGGAACGAAAAGATGCTTTGAATGGAAATATAATGCAACGTAGGGGAATCAAAATGCTGTCGTTAAATGCCAATGGTTTGAACAATCCGATTAAAAGGGGGAGAGTATTAAGCACATTTAGAAAGGAGGAGATGCAGGTTGTTCTATTACAAGAAACTCACCTATCAGTACAAGAACATGAAAAACTCAAAAGGTATGGATATAACAACACATTTTATAGTTCATTTAATCAAAGTCATAGGAGAGGGGTGGCTACACTAATTGGGAACTCAGTAAAATTTGAAATAAACAAAGAAATATATGACAGAGAGGGGAGGTATGTAGTGATCAAGGGGAAAATGGAAGGACAAATGGTTACACTAATTAATGTCTACGCCCCACCGGACAGCGATAAGACTTTTTTTAAGGAACTGTTCGATATCATAGCTGTGGAAATGGAAGGAATCCTGATTTGCGGGGGGGACTTCAATGTGGTACTAAACTATGATCTAGATACGACAAGTACAAGGAAGGCTAGGACACATATTGTCAGATACATGAACATACAACTGAAGGAACTAGGAATCACAGATATATGGAGAGATATACACACACTAGATAGAGACTACACACACTACTCACACCCACACTCAGTCTATTCTAGGATAGATTACTTTTTTATGTCAAAGGGAGATAAATATAGGGTAGAAGACTGTAGAATAGGTGTTACAGACCTGTCTGACCATAGCGCAATATATCTAACATTGAATCTAAATGGTAGGAGGAAGAACACAGTCTGGAGGTTGAATGTAGGCCTATTAAACAATAAGGGGTTAGTGGAAGAAATAAAGAGAGAGATAATCAGATATAAGGAGGAAAATGATAACGGGGAAGTAGACCCAACTATTCTGTGGGATGCACTAAAGGCAGTATTAAGGGGGAAACTAATAGCACAAACAGCACGCCTTAAAAGAACCAGACTGGAACTCTATCAACATTTAACTGGGCAACTAAAAGAGTTAGAGAGGCAACATAAAAATACAAATGACCCGGAGACACTTAGGAAGGTTAAGGACATTAGGGGGAAGATAGAAAATATATTATTAATAGAGGTAGAGAGGAAAGCTAGGTTTGTAAAGCAGTCATATTATGAAGGGGGACCCAAAGCAAATAGATTATTGGCTAGAAAGATAAGGGCACAACAAACATTAAACACTATACATAAGATTAGGAACCCTAAAACCAATGAGTTACTAAGAGAGCCGGAGGAAATAGAGAAAGCATTTGAGGATTATTATAGGACACTATACACACAACCAACTGCAGCAGAGGAAGAGAGTATGAAGGCATTTTTAGAGGGGCTGGACCTACCATCGATAGGAGAAGAACAGAATAGGTTATTGAACTCAGATATTACAGAAAAAGAGATGGGGGATGCAATTAGTAGAATGAAAAATAGTAAGTCACCAGGCAGCGACGGGCTGCCATCTGAATTTTATAAGATATTCAAATCGGAATTAAGCCCCTTACTGTTGGCATCTTTTAGATATACTATGAAAGAGAGCAAAACTCCCCCGTCATGGAAGGAGGCTATTATCAGTACAATCCCCAAGGAAGGCAAGGATATAGAATTATGTAGTAGCTTTAGACCAATATCCATACTTAACGTAGACTACAAGATGTATACGTCCATAATTTCGAAAAGATTTGAGACATTCATGCCCGACATTATAGATGAGGACCAGACTGGTTTTATTAGAGGAAGACAGACACAAGATAATATAAGGAAAACAATTCATATAGTGGAGGAGGCCCAAAGGAGGGAGACAGTGCAATTCTTGTGAGTATAGATGCAGAAAAAGCTTTTGATAGTGTGAACTGGGTCTATTTGTATAATGTCTTAGAAAAATTTGGATTTAATGAAAAGTCAATAAAATGTATAAAATCATTGTATCGTGAACCAACAGCTAGAGTGAAAGTGAACGGTAGTCTGACGGATCGGATTAAATTAGAGAGGTCGACTAGACAGGGCTGCGGTCTCTCCCCAACACTTTTTGATATCTTCATCGAACCATTGGCCCAAGCAATTAGGCAGAACCAGAATATAAAGGGGGTTGAGGCAGGAGGTTTAGAACACAAATTGGGACTATTTGTGGACGACCTGGTAGCATACATGGGACAACCAGACGTGGGCTTCCCGATACTGATGGATTTACTGGAGGAATATGGACAATATTCAGGGTACAAACTAAACATGACAAAGACACAGGTTTTAGCACTAAACTACACACCAACACTAGAGATCAAAGAGAAATACAGAATTAGATGGGACATGGATACAATTAAATATTTAGGGGTTAACATCACAAAAGGGATAGACAAATTATACAATGCAAATGATATGCTGATCAATCAGAATATTAAGAGGGATTTAGATAGGTGGACAATACAGACCTTAGACCTTAGTTCAAGGATTGAAATAATTAAAATGAATATACTGCCTAGGCTACTGTACCTCTACCAATCACTACCTATTCCACAAAGTCAATTTATGGAATGGGATAAATGGACCTCAAGGTTTATTTGGGGGGGGAAAGGCCCAGGATTAGGTCTGCGACACTGCAGCTACCCAAAGGAAGAGGATTGGCAGTGCCGAGTTTCCAGGATTACTGTTATGCAGCACAAATCAGTGGCATGTTGGTGTAATATGGAATACGTAGCCAAATGGAAGGACATTGAAACAAATGGGGAAAAGTACCAGATTCAAAAGCTACTAGGGGATAAAGAATTATTTAAGACACAGGAAAAATTATTAGACCCAATCACAAAATTCACTTTAAACACTTGGAACACGGTAATAAAGAAATACAAACTAGGAAAACAGTCAAAGATTTTGAGATGGATAACGAATGATAATAAATTCCAGCCGGGAAAAGAAGATACAGGTTTTAAGCGATGGGCCCGAGGGGGCATCACAGCAATATGTAGGATGGTGGAAAAAGGGGAAATGCAGAGTTTTCAATATCTAAAAGATAAGTTTGATCTGAAAGGGGTGACCATTTTAGATACTTACAGGTGAGAGATTATTATATAAAAGAAATAAAAATGGATAAAACCACTAAACAAAATGGGGTAATTAAGGTAATGATTGAAGCATATGAAGGGAAGAAAGGCAGGGTGATTTCAGCTCTATATCAAGCTCTGTTGGAGAGTAGGGGGAATTCAACTCTATATATAAAAGAAAAGTGGGAGAAAGAACTCGGGATTGATATGACAGAGGAAGAATGGTATAATGTATGTAGAGTGCAGCATTCAACTACTGGGTCAAGGGTATGGAGGGAATTTGGCTGGAAGAACATAATCAGATACTTCATAACCCCAAAGATGAGAGGGAGGTATGCCCCGGAACAGAACGCATGTTGGAGGCAATGCGGCGAGGTGGGGGCAGACCACACACACATCTTTTTTAAATGCCAAAAGATGAAGGGATACTGGGAGGAAGTATGGCGAGTATTGAAGGGGATATTAGGTTATGAGGTTCCTAAGACCGGCCTGGTGTTAAACTTGGGGAATCCGGTACAGGAAAACACACAGGGTGGGGACAGATACCTGATAAAGGTGCTGCTGGCTGCCAGCAAGAAAACAATTACCAGAGCATGGTACAAAGAGGATCCACCTACGAAGGAGCAATGGCTGGGAGTAGTACAGGAAATATTTGATATGGAAAGATTTACACACATATTGAGGGTCCAGGAAGGGGCATTTGAGTCCAAATGGGAAAAATGGATTGAATATAAAAGAAAAATGAACGACACCACAAACTGAGAGTTGGAACCAGACCACGATGTTGCTTTAAAAATAGGATAGAAAGCTTCCGTGTCACTGTTGTTGTTTGCTTGTTTTATTATTATTTGCATTTGTACTTTCTTCTTTTTTCAATGGGTCTTTAATTCAATTGTATCCTGAACTATATGTGGTTTTGTATGTTTATAAAAATGTCAATAAAAATTTAAGTGAAAAAAAAAAAAAAAAGCGTCTAACAAGTAACATGAGATGTGATGTGATGTGATGTGATGAGATGTGATGAGATGTGATGAGATGTGATGTGATGAGATGTGATGAGATGTGATGAGATGTGATGAGATGTGATGTGATGAGATGAGATGTGATGTGATGTGATGTGATGAGATGAGATGTGATGAGATGAGATGTGATGAGATGTGATGTGATGTGATGTGATGTGATGTGATGAGATGAGATGTGATGTGATGTGATGAGATGAGATGTGATGTGATGTGATGTGATGTGATGAGATGTGATGTGATGTGATGTGATGAGATGAGATGTGATGTGATGTGATGAGATGTGATGTGATGTGATGTGATGTGATGTGATGAGATGTGATGTGATGTGATGAGATGTGATGTGATGAGATGAGATGTGATGTGATGAGATGAGATGTGATGTGATGTGATGAGATGTGATGAGATGTGATGTGATGAGATGAGATGTGATGTGATGAGATGAGATGTGATGTGATGTGATGAGATGTGATGAGATGTGATGAGATGTGATGTGATGAGATGAGATGAGATGTGATGTGATGTGATGTGATGAGATGTGATGTGATGTGATGTGATGTGATGAGATGAGATGTGATGTGATGTGATGTGATGTGATGTGATGAGATGAGATGTGATGTGATGTGATGTGATGTGATGAGATGAGATGTGATGTGATGAGATGTGATGTGATGTGATGTGATGTGATGTGATGTGATGTGATGAGATGTGATGTGATGTGATGAGATGTGATGTGATGAGATGAGATGTGATGTGATGAGATGAGATGTGATGTGATGTGATGAGATGTGATGTGATGAGATGAGATGTGATGTGATGAGATGAGATGTGATGTGATGTGATGAGATGTGATGAGATGTGATGAGATGTGATGTGATGAGATGTGATGAGATGAGATGTGATGTGATGTGATGAGATGTGATGTGATGTGATGTGATGAGATGAGATGAGATGTGATGTGATGTGATGTGATGTGATGAGATGAGATGAGATGTGATGTGATGAGATGTGATGAGATGAGATGTGATGTGATGTGATGAGATGTGATGTGATGTGATGTGATGTGATGAGATGTGATGTGATGTGATGAGATGTGATGTGATGAGATGAGATGAGATGTGATGTGATGTGATGAGATGTGATGTGATGTGATGTGATGTGATGTGATGAGATGAGATGTGATGTGATGAGATGAGATGTGATGTGATGTGATGAGATGTGATGAGATGTGATGAGATGTGATGTGATGAGATGTGATGAGATGAGATGTGATGTGATGTGATGTGATGTGATGTAACGTGATGTGATGTGATGTGATGTGATGTAATGTGATGTAATGAGATGTGATGTGATGTAATGAGATGTAATGTAATGTGATGAGATGTGATGTGATGTGATGTGATGTGATGAGATGTGATGTAATGTAATGTGATGTAATGTAATGTGATGTGATGTGATGTGATGTGATGAGATGTGATGTAATGTAATGTGATGTAATGTGATGTAATGTAATGTGATGTGACGTGACGCGACGCGACGTGATGTAATGTGATGTAAAGAACAGATCATGATTTAAATATAAGATAAGAAGTACTTTAGTGATCCCAATTTGGGAAATGTTTGCGTTGCAGCAGCATCAAAAGACATGTCATTGTACAATAAAAATGTAAAGACTAGAAATAAACAATCCAAAATGTAAACTTCTCAATAGAAATAAAATAGCATTTAAAAAGTAGAAAATATACTTGTTGAATTACAATTACAATATGGAGTGAAAACAACAATGATCATGAATCATACAGACTTGTTTGCAGCAGCAGTTTGACAGGTTTGGTTCTCGTTTCAGACTCAAGCGGCGCCGCGTTGTGTCTCATCAGCTCCTCGGGGTCCGGATCGGAGCTGCTCAAAGTGCAGTACTTCAAGGTAAAATGTAATTGATTACCTGCTGACTCACTGTAATCTGATTACCTGATGACTCACTGTATTACCTGCTGACTCACTGTAATCTGATTACCTGCTGACTCACTGTATTACCTGCTGACTCACTGTAATCTGATTACCTGCTGATTCACTGTAATACCTGCTGACTCACTTTAATCTGATTACCTGCTGACTCAGTGTAATCTGATTACCTGCTGACTCACTTTAATCTGATTACCTGCTGACTCAGTGTAATCTGATTACCTGCTGACTCACTGTAATACCTGCTGACTCACTGTAATCTGATTACCTGCTGACTCAGTGTAATCTGATTACCTGCTGACTCACTGTAATACCTGCTGACTCACTTTAATCTGATTACCTGCTGACTCAGTGTAACCCGTTACCTGCTGACTCACTGTAATACCTGCTGACTCACTGTAATCTGATTACCTGCTGACTCAGTGTAATCTGATTACCTGCTGACTCACTGTAATCTGATTACCTGCTGACTCACTGTATTACCTGCTGACTCCTGCTGACACACTGTAATACCTGCTGACTCACTGTAATACCTGCAGACTCATTGTAATCTGATTACCTGCTGACTCACTGTATTACCTGCTGACTCACTGTAATACCTACTGACTCACTGTAATCTGATTACCTGCTGACTCACTGTATTACCTGCTGACTCACTGTAATCTGATTACCTGCTGACTCAATGTATTACCTGCTGACTCACTGTATTACCTGCTGACTCACTGTATTACCTGCAGACTCACTGTAATACCTACTGACTCACTGTAATCTGATTACCTGCTGACTCACTGTATTACCTGCTGACTCACTGTAATCTGATTACCTGCTGACTCACTGTAATACCTGCTGACTCATTGTAATACCTGCTGACTCACTGTAATCTGATTACCTGCTGACTCACTGTATTACCTGCTGACTTCACTGTAATACCTACTGACTCACTGTAATCTGATTACCTGCTGACTCACTGTATTACCTGCTGACTCACTGTAATCTGATTACCTGCTGACTCACTGTAATACCTGCTGACTCACTGTATCTGATTACCTGCTGACTCATTGTAATACCTACTGACTCACTGTAATCTGATTACCTGCTGACTCACTGTATTACCTGCTGACTCACTGTAATCTGGTTACCTGCTGACTCACTGTAATACCTGCTGACTCATTGTAATACCTGCTGACTCACTGTAATCTGATTACCTGCAGACTCACTGTAATACCTACTGACTCACTGTAATCTGATTACCTGCTGACTCACTGTAATACCTACTGACTCACTGTATTACCTGCAGACTCACTGTAATACCTGCTGACTCACTGTAATACCTACTGACTCACTGTAATCTGATTACCTGCTGACTCACTGTAATCTGATTACCTGCTGACTCACTGTAATACCTGCTGACTCACTGTAATCTAATTACCTGCAGACTCACTGTAATACCTACTGACTCACTGTAATACCTGCTGACTCACTGTAATCTGATTACCTGCTGACTCACTGTAATCTGATTACCTGCAGACTCACTGTAATACCTGCTGACTCATTGTAATACCTGCTGACTCACTGTAATCTAATTACCTGCATACTCACTGTAATACCTACTGACTCAATGTAATCTGATTACCTGCTGACTCACTGTATTACCTGCTGACTCACTGTAATACCTGCTGACTCACTGTAATCTGATTACCTGCTGACTCACTGTAATCTGATTACCTGCAGACTCACTGTAATACCTGCTGACTCACTGTATTACCTGCTGACTCACTGTAATCTGATTACCTGCTGACTCACTGTATTACCTGCTGACTCACTGTAATCTGATTACCTGCTGACTCACTGTATTACCTGCTGACTCACTGTAATTTGATTGCCTGCTGACTCACTGTATTACCTGCTGACTCACTGTAATCTGATTACCTGCTGACTCATACTAAGAGATCTACTTCCTGTTTCTTCCTCAGGCGGACCGCTCCGGACCGAACTTCTCCAGCGTTTACAAAAACACGGAGCAGATGATCAACGTGAGTCCAAACCCGATCCCGTCCTGAGATAATGAAGCCTTAGGAAATCACAGAAGAAACAGGAAGTCTTTAGTTGTGTTACAGGAAGTATTTAGTTGTGTAGCAGCTGTCCTGTTGGTGATAAGATAGATAAGATAAGATAAGAAGTACTTTATTGATCTCAATTTGGGAAATGTTTGCGTTGCAGCAGCATTAAAGATATGGCATCAGCTTCTTGTCTCCAGGTGGTCTTCAGCTGTTCTGTTAGTGATGAGTCAGCATCTTGTCTCCAGGTGGTCTTCAGCTGTTCTGTTAGTGATGAGTCAGCATCTTGTCTCCAGGTGGTCTTCAGCTGTTCTGTTAGTGATGAGTCAGCATCTTGTCTCCAGGTGGTCTTCAGCTGTTCTGTTAGTGATGATTCAGCTTCTTGTCTCCAGGTGGTCTTCAGCTGTTCTGTTAGTGATGAGTCAGCTGATTCCTGTCTCCAGGTGGTCTTCAGCTGTTGTGTTAGTGATGAGTCAGCTGACTCTTGTCTCCAGGTGGTCTTCAGCTGTTCTGTTAGTGATGAGTCAGCTTCTTGTCTCCAGGTGGTCTTCAGCTGTTCTGTTAGTGATGAGTCAGCTTCTTGTCTCCAGGTGGTCTTCAGCTGTTCTGTTAGTGATGATTCAGCTTCTTGTCTCCAGGTGGTCTTCAGCTGTTCTGTTAGTGATGAGTCAGCTGATTCCTGTCTCCAGGTGGTCTTCGGCTGTTATGTTAGTGATGAGTCAGCTTCTTGTCTCCAGGTGGTCTTCAGCTGTTCTGTTAGTGATGAGGCAGCTTCTTGTCTCCAGGTGGTCTTCAGCTGTTCTGTTAGTGATGAGTCAGCTGATTCCTGTCTCCAGGTGGTCTTCAGCTGTTCTGTTAGTGATGAGTCAGCTTCTTGTCTCCAGGTGGTCTTCAGCTGTTCTGTTAGTGATGAGTCAGCTTCTTTTCTCCAGGTGGTCTTCAGCTGTTCTGTTAGTGATGAGTCAGCTTCTTGTCTCCAGGTGGTCTTCAGCTGTTCTGTTAGTGATGAGTCAGCTTCTTGTCTCCAGGTGGTCTTCAGCTGTTCTGTTAGTGATGAGTCAGCTGACTCTTGTCTCCAGGTGGTCTTCAGCTGTTCTGTTAGTGATTAGTCAGCTTCTTGTCTCCAGGTGGTCTTCAGCTGTTCTGTTATGATGAGTCAGATTCTTGTCTCCAGGTGGTCTTCAGCTGTTCTGTTAGTGATGAGTCAGCTTCTTGTCTCCAGGTGGTCTTCAGCTGTTCTGTTAGTGATGAGTCAGCTTCTTGTCTCCAGGTGGTCTTCAGCTGTTCTGTTAGTGATGAGTCAGCTTCTGTCTCCAGGTGGTATTCAGCTGTTCTGTTAGTGATGAGTCAGCTTCTTTTCTCCAGTGGTTTTCAGTTGTTCTGTTAGTGATGAGTCAGATTCTTGTCTCCAGGTGGTCTTCAGCTGTTCTGTTAGTGATGAGTCAGCTTCTTGTCTCCAGGTGGTCTTCAGCTGTTCTGTTAGTGATGAGTGAGCTTATTGTGTCCATGGTGGTCTTCAGCTGTTCTGTTAGTGATGAGTGAGCTTATTGTGTCCAGGTGGTCTTCAGCTGTTCTGTTAGTGATGAGTCAGCTGATTCTTGTCTCCATGGTCTTCAGCTGTTCTCTAGTGATGAGTCAGCATTTTGTCTCCAGGTGGTTTTCAGCTGTTCTGTTAGTGATGAGTGAGCTTATTGTGTCCAGGTGGTCTTCAGCTGTTCTGTTAGTGAGAGTCAGCTGATTCTTGTCTCCAGGTGGTCTTCAGCTGTTCTCTTAGTGATGAGTCAGCATTTTGTCTCCAGGTGGTTTTCAGCTGTTCTGTTAGTGATGAGTCAGCTGATTCTTGTCTCCAGGTGGTCTTCAACTGTTATGTTAGTGATGAGTCAGCTTCTTGTATCCAGGTGGTCTTCAGCTGTTCAGTGATGAGTCAGCTTCTTGTCCTCAGGTGGTCTTCAGCTGTTCTGTAACAGATTATTGTCTCCAAGTGGTCTTCAGCTGTTCTGTTAGTGATGAGTCAGCTTCTTGTCTCCAGGTGGTCTTCAGCTGTTCTGTTAGGGATGCGTCAGCTTCTTGTCTCCAGGTGGTCTTCAGCTGTTCTGTTAGTGATGAGTCGGCTGATTCTTGTCTCAAGGTGGTCTTCAGCTGTTCTGTAACAGATTACTGTCTCCAGGTGGTCTTCAGCTGTTCTGTTAGGGATGCGTCAGCTTCTTGTCTCCAGGTGGTCTTCAGCTGTTCTGTTAGTGATGAGTCGGCTGATTCTTGTCTCCAGGTGGTGTCTTCACTGTTCTGTAACAGATTACTGTCTCCAGGTGGTCTTCAGCTGTTCTGTAACAGATTCTTGTCTCCAGGTGGTCTTCAGTTCTCTGGACCTGATGCTCCACTCCGAGGCTCTGCTGTCAGCCTCGACTTCCTGTCAGCGACGCTGTCCTCCGGCAGGAAGTCGTCTCCGGAGAGAGACATCAGGATGAAGACGGACGACAAGACGCCGTCCCGCCAAGTCCAGTCAGTACCTGTCAAAACATCTATATAATAATAATACATTTTATTTAAAGATCTCCTATCATGCAGAATGCACTTTCTGATGTCTTTTCTACATCAACATGTGTCCCCGGTGTGTCAGGAGACTCAGAAAGTGATGTCTTTTCTACATCAATATGTGTCCCCGGTTTGTCAGGAGACTCACAAAGTGATGTCTTTTCTACATCACATGTGTCCCCGGTGTGTCAGGAGACTCTCAAAGTGTCAGGAAATAAACCTCTCTCTTTTCCTCCGTACCCACATCTCTACAAACGGGGATCACGGAGCTGATCCAGATTTGCTGCGTCATGACGACATTACTAAAATGTGGGCGGGCTTTACACCCACGGCCAATCAGAAACGTTGCTGTCAGAATAAATTAGACGTGTTCTGGAAGTAATATGGTCTGTGTTTACATTAGCATGCATCGCTAACATTCAGAGCTAATGCTGTACTGGAGAGAAAAATAGTATAATAGGAGACATAAGGGCGCATTTGATGACACCCAAGGACACCGTACAATTTGGTATACACATATACTTATGACATGATGAGTTCAGGGACCCAGCTGAAGGTCTTCCCTGTGATACCCTTCTATATTTATATTAACACTGACCTGTCCGTTTCCCCCTCAGCCACCCTGGTCTCACCGGAGGATGACATCATCGACCTGAAGGTCACGATGACGCTGGGAGCCTTTAATGTGTTGGTGTGCGACCAGAGCTGCGACATGGCCCACATTAAGATTCAAGGTCTCGACCCATTGGATTATTCATTATTATAATCTGCTGGATCCTCTACAGGTCTGCACAGACCCTGAATCTGTCTCTTTCTCTTTCAGGTCTGAATGGCTCTCTGCTAATGCAGGGACCCCAGACTCATATCTCCGCCAGGCTGAAGGACTTCATCATCCTCAACGTGGACCCAAACAGCTTCCACAAGAAGGTCAGTCCCTGTTCCTGCCAAACCAGGACCGCAGAAAACCCTTTCTCTTGACCCCATCTTCTGATTTTCTGTTCTCAGGCGATCTCCATTGTTGGGGACGAGGTCTTCAGCTTCTCTTTGAGTCTGACTCCAAACGCCACGGAGGGTCCGGGATACGCCGACACCTCGAAGACAGACGGCCGACTGAAACTGAGCGTGGCTGCATTCAGATGGTCTACCTGCACAAGTTCATCATGTCCCTGCTGGTGAGTCCTGAGGGTCTCAGAGGAACCTGGTCTTTACAGAGTCCAGACCCCTACTGTTGGAGACATCTTGCATATTTACCTTATTTATATTTATAATGAAATGTTCTGAATGTTCGTAAGTGTAATTTTATTACGCAGAGCATGGATTTCCATGTGTTGATGTTTATTATTGTTTTGATTGATGTTGACTCGCTGAATTAAGTAATGTCACATATAGGCGTGGTTTGGCCCTTTAATTTAGGACCGGTGAACTTTCATCTGCATGATACAAGCTACCTGTAATATGACGTATGGCTATGAATCTTTTACTCAAAGATTAAAGTATTTGTTTACTATTTTCTCTCCGATATCCGATCATATGTGTGGATGCGTGTTGATTTTCTGACTGTTCATAGTCGCAGAGGCATCCTGTCTAAGACCCTATTGGCTTTCTAACACCAGTTATGCTTCAAGAGCTATTTTATTGTCTTTCAGAACTTCTCCAACAACTTCCAGACGGCTAAAGCGGCTCTGAGCGCCGCCACGGCTCAGGCGGCGGCTCAGGCGGCGCTCAGCGTGAAGGATTTCGCCCAGAAGAGTTTCCGTCTATCCATGGACATCAAGCTGAAGGCGCCGCTCATCATCGTGCCCCAGAACTCCAGCTCCCAGCATGCACTGGTGATGGACCTGGGTCTGATCACGGTGGGGAACAGCTTCTCGCTAATGCCCGCCGACGGCTGCCCGCTGCCCGCCGTGCTGGAGAAGATGGAGGTCCAGCTGACGCAGCTCAAACTGTCCCGGTGGGACTAACATGACTCAGCCAGTAGAGATAAACATGTCTAACATGACTCAGCTAGTAGAGATAAACACGTCTAACATGACTCAGCTTGTAGAGATAAACACGTCTAACATGACTCAGCTAGTAGAAATAAACACGTCTAACATGACTCAGCTAGTAGAGATAAACACGTCTAACATGACTCAGCTTGTAGATATAAACACGTCTAACATGACTCAGCTAGTAGAGATAAACACGTCTAACATGACTCAGCCAGTAGAGATAAACACGTCTAACATGACTCAGCTTGTAGATATAAACACGTCTAACATGACTCAGCTAGTAGAGATAAACACGTCTAACATGACTCAGCTGTAGAGATAAACACTTCTAACATGACTCAGCTAGTAGAGATAAACACGTCTAACATGACTCAGCTAGTAGAGATAAACACGTCTAACATGACTCAGCTAGTAGAGATAAACACGTCTAACATGACTCAGCTAGTAGAGATAAACACGTCTAACATGACTCAGCCAGTAGAGATAAACACGTCTAACATGACTCAGCTAGTAGAGATAAACACGTCTAACATGACTCAGCTTGTAGAGATAAACACGTCTAACATGACTCAGCTTGTAGAGATAAACACGTCTAACATGACTCAGCTTGTTGAGATAAACATGTCTAACATGACTCAGCTTGTTGAGATAAACACGTCTAACATGACTCAGCTTGTAGAGATAAACACGTCTAACATGACTCAGCTTGTTGAGATAAACATGTCTAACATGACTCGTTCATCAGGACCTGTTTGGACCCAGACTCGGACCCGCGCGGCGGGGTGGGCCTGGCATCGAGCTGCTGGAGCCGGTGAACCTGCAGCTGATTGTCCGGAGGAACCTGTCGGCGACCTGGTACAAAAAGATGGTGGCAGTGGAGGTGGATGGAGACCTGAAGCCCATGAAGGTCCGATAATAAAATACAACACACACTCTAACACACCTTAACACACTCGTTTCTAACCCGCCTGCTCTGTCTCTGAACCAGTCCGCATACAATCTGATCCTGTAGTCCTGTACCTGTTCTAGCTTCAGAACTTTAAGCCTGTGTGTTTCGGGCCATGTGAATACTGTTTTAGATAGATCTAATTTGTGTCTGTAGTTAGGGAAGAACTAGCTCTACATGCTAGGCTAGCAGTTTCCCCTGCTTCCAGTGGTTGTGCTAAGATAGGCTAATACCGTACCTGTAGGTGGAGCTGAGTCAGAGGACCTGAAGGTTCTACTGAGGATCCTGACGGAGAACCTGGGGGGAGGCTGGTGGTCCGGAGCACCCCAACCCTCGACCGGAGGCCGTCGGGCAGCTGGAGCAGGCCCCCCCGCAGGTCAGAAGGACTTCATTATTAAATGTTATAGGCTGAGTTCTGCAGTCAGTCCAGGTTTGATGGTTCTGTTTGGTCTGTTTCAGCTGGCCAGTGGCTGAGACTGGTGGGGAAGACCAGGAGGATCTGGAGACCTCAGGTTCAACCTGAACATCGAGTCTCTGGGTCTGGTCCTATACAGCAACGACCCGAAACAGGTCAGTCCTCAAACAGCAGCAGAGGCTCTGATTCTGGTTCCTTTGTCTGGCTGTTGGACCTGAGTCTGATTCTGGTTCTGGTTCCTTTGTCTGGTTGTCCGACCTGAGTCTGATTCTGGTTATGGTTCCTTTGTCTGGTTGTTGGACCTGAGACTGATTCTGGTTCTCGTTCCTTTGCCTGTTGTGGACCTGAGTCTGATTCTGGTATGGTTCCTTGTCTGGTTGTGGACCTGAGACTGATTCTGGTTTCTGGTTCCTTTGTCTGGTTGTTGGACCTGAGACTGATTCTGGTTCTCGTTCCTTTGCCTGGTTGTTGGACCTGAGTCTGATTCTGGTTCCTTTGTCTGTTGGGACCTGAGAACTGATTCTGGTACAGGATCCTCTCTTGGTTCTGGGTCTTGATTCTAATCGTGGTTCTGCTCTGCAGCCGCTGGCCCTGCAGCACCAGCAGGAGCTCCGGCTGGGCGAGCTGGCCCTGCACAAGCTGCAGGTCTCGGGGAGGATCCGGAGCAGCGACGGCCTGGAGTGACGGCGGTGCTGAGCGGCTGCACCCTGGACGACTGAGGACCGGCATGGAGAGAGCATCATCACGGTAACATGATTCAGCAGGAAACAGACCCACTGCAGTGAAAGTCCTTCACTTTGGTTACTGAACACCTTGTTATCAGAATACCTTTGTTAGTCCCATAGAGGGGACATTTACATTGTTACAGCAAAGTAACCAAACTATTTTTATATGTTTTTTTTATTATGTGCCTTTTATATATTTTATTTAAACTCTGTATCTTTATTTTGTGTATGTTTGCATATAAACATATATATATATATTGTTAATCTATTGGGACTCTTGGTCTCCCTGTTTGTAACACAATCAGAGATATTAACAATAAAGTTGACTTTGACTTGATTTTGAAAAATAAAGAGGCAAAATATTAAATAAGAGGCATGCATCAAATATTATAAATTACACAAAGAAAAATGTACAATGGTGACCATCCAGGTGGACAAAGAAATGAGCAGCGAGTAACAATATCTATAAAGAGGCATATCATTGTACATGTATATTGCACATAAGTGGTTTTGCACATCAGAGGTGCAGTGAAAGTCCTGAAGGTTGGTTTCAGAACAGCTTGTTATAAAATCACTTCCCGTCCCGCCGGCAGGATGGTGGGGCGCAGAGACGAGGACAGCGCTGAGGCGATGATCGATGTGAAGTACCGGCAGAGCGCCGCAGAGCGGGAGGTGGTGTTCGTCCTGCAGAGACTCTACCTGTGTGCCAGCGTTGAGTTTCTGATAACCGTCGCTGACTTCTTCCTGCAGGCGCTTCCTCAGACACCAAACACTGCAACCAGCGACAGATTACCCCTCAAACAGACCGCCAAGCCTCGAGCCGACACCAACACCGGTAAAACCTACACTCTCTCATAGACTTCTATACAATCTGAGGTAATAAATCAAGAGAGAAGTAGGAACATTTTCTCATAGAATCAAGACTTCTTTCAGGAGTCACCCCCTGCTGGATATCAGAGAGGATGCAGCTTTATGCTCTTTTGTTCTTCTTGCTCTCAACTTGTTCTGAGTAAAAAAGATTCACCAGAAAATCATAATCATTTCCTAGTGTCTAATTGATGGAGTGTTTTAATCTTAACATAACGAAGATTTGTTCTGGTCAGCCTCTCCGGTCAGGACTCGTCTTCGGGCGGTGGTTCTGGACCCGGAGGTGGTGTTTGTTGCCAGCCTGATGAAGGCCGACGCCCCCGCCCTCGTGGCGTCGTTCCAGTGCGACTTCAGCCTGCAGCTGGAGGAGGACGGACGGCAAGACATGAGGGCCAATCTGAGGGAGCTCCGAGTGCTGGCCTGCCCCTTCATCAGGGACCAGGAGGACGCCGCCGTCACCACCGTGAGATCACATGACCCCAACCATCACATGACCCCCACCATCACATGACCCCAACCATCACATGACCCCCACCATCACATGACCCCCACCATCACATGACCCCCACCTCACCATCAGGGACAAATAACATTAACAGGAGAAAAAAAAAAAAATCTAAGATTGATCTCCTAATTCGTCACTGCTCCTTTTCATTTTATTTTAGGTCTGAATTTGCCTTTGCATGTATGTTACCAGTAGGATGAGTCTTCTATATTACCAGATTTAAACGGCTGCCCCTGATGTGTCTTACTGCTACACCCTTAAAGCTGTAACCAATGTCTCACTGGTTAACATGAATAACTGCGGTGAATATACAAAGAATAGGTGCTGAAAATGTTTTCCAAAATTAACATTTTGATTTGTTTGTGTGTACTATCTGATGGATCAACAGAATCTAGGGTTACCATTCATTTCCTATCGAGTCATAGGTGTTGCAAAGTGACAAAAAAAAAGATACAATGAAAGTGGTGATCAGCAATTTATATGTTCAAATGTCTACTGTGGAGAAAATCGTGAAGCCTTGAGATATCAAAAGTAAAACAAAATACTTCTGATGAAAGTAATACATCGGTCAGATATGACCCGACAGGAGGGTTAAATCAGAGCCTGACTCACCTGCAGATTTCTGTCCAATAGGTATTGAGACCCTGCTCGGTCGCCTTGGAGACCAAAACAGTGCCCAACCAACCGCTGAGCGGCTGTGTGACGGTGGAGGAAGTCGTCCTGAAGGTACATCGTTCACATCGTTACAATGTGTTTATAAACACAGACAGGTCACATGATAGCCACAGATCACATGATAACCCACAGATGACATGATAGCCACAGGTCACATGATAGCCACAGATCACATGATAACCCACAGATGACATGATAGCCACAGATCACATGATAACCCACAGATGACATGATAGCCACAGGTCACATGATAGCCACAGATCACATGATAACCCACAGATGACATGATAAACAGAGATCACACAACAGGTCACATGATACCCCTCTTCCTGCAGATCTCCCCGTTCATCCTGAACACGGTGATGACGATCACGGCGGCCATGACGGCGCGGCGGCGTGTTGATGATGACGGCGCGGCGCCGCTGGAGGTCGGGGACCTTTGGTCGGTCCGGAACATCTACGGCTGTAACTTCTGGTTCCTGGGAGTGGACTCGGCCAGCGAGGCCACGGAGAGCCTCAGGGATCTAGACCAGGGCCGGCAGGGAGAGAGCTTCAGCGCCGAGGTCAAGGTGAGCTCTTATTCTGAAGGTCAACAAAGAGCAGTTTCCTGTTGACAAAGAGTCGTCTTCAGCTCTTATTCTGAAGGTCAACAAAGAGTAGTTTCCTGTTGACAAAGAGTCGTCTTCAGCTCTTATTTTGAAAACTGTCTTCAGAAACGTTACCATTATTATTGTTCATGATGACCTCAGCTTTTATCATGGCAACTTTAAACAAAGGGTCTGATTCCAGCTTCAGCTTTTATTCAGAACATTTACTAGAAATCTTTTTCTGTTGAAGTGTCATCTTCAGCTCTTATTGTGAAGCTTTAGAGCTGTGTTTCCTGTCCACACGGTGCAGTGTTCAGCTCATATTGTGAAGCTTTAGAGCCGTGTTTCCTGTCCACACGGTGCAGTGTTCAGCTCATATTGTGAAGCTTTAGAGCTGTGTTTCCTGTCCACACGGTGAAGCTTTAGAGCTGTGTTTCCTGTCCACACGGTGAAACTTTAGAGCTGTGTTTCCTGTCCACACGGTGAAGCTTTAGAGCCGTGTTTCCTGTCCACACGGTGCAGTGTTCAGCTCATATTGTGAAGCTTTAGAGCTGTGTTTCCTGTCCACACGGTGAAGCTTTAGAGCTGTGTTTCCTGTCCAGACGGTGCAGTGTTCAGCTCATATTGTGAAGCTTTAGAGCTGTGTTTCCTGTCCACACGGTGAAGCTTTAGAGCTGTGTTTCCTGTCCAGACGGTGCAGTGTTCAGCTCATATTGTGAAGCTTTAGAGCTGTGTTTCCTGTCCACACGGTGTAGCTTTCAGCTCATATTGTGAAGCTTTAGAGCTGTGTTTCCTGTCCACACGGTGAAGCTTTAGAGCTGTGTTTCCTGTCCACACGGTGAAACTTTAGAGCTGTGTTTCCTGTCCACACGGTGAAGCTTTAGAGCTGTGTTTCCTGTCCACACGGTGCAGTGTTCAGCTCATATTGTGAAGCTTTAGAGCTGTGTTTCCTGTCCACACGGTGAAGCTTTAGAGCTGTGTTTCCTGTCCACACGGTGAAACTTTAGAGCTGTGTTTCCTGTCCACACGGTGAAGCTTTAGAGCTGTGTTTCCTGTCCACACGGTGAAACTTTAGAGCTGTGTTTCCTGTCCACACGGTGAAGCTTTAGAGCTGTGTTTCCTGTCCACACGGTGAAGCTTTAGAGCTGTGTTTCCTGTCCACACGGTGAAGCTTTAGAGCTGTGTTTCCTGTCCACACGGTGAAGCTTTAGAGCTGTGTTTCCTGTCCACACGGTGCAGTGTTCAGCTCATATTGTGAAGCTTTAGAGCTGTGTTTCCTCTGGACAGGTGGTACAGGTGACTCTGGAGTCCGGGTTTGGACACCGGACCGTCCCCTTCTGCTCGCCGAGTCCTCCTTCAGCGGCTCGGCCAAGAACTGGTCCTCCCTGCTGCAGCTGAGAGCCGACATGACGCTGGAGGTCAGAACGAGACTTTAAATCAGTGAATCACTAATATATATATATTTAATAAACTCTTTAATAAAGCTGTGGTGTGTGCAGGTGAACTACTTCAATGAGATCCACGCAGTGTGGGAGCCGCTGATCGAGCGCGTGGACGGAGGCAGACGCAGGTGGACTCTGGAGCTGGAGGTGGAGCTGGGTTTATTATTAATGCAGCATTAACATCTTATTATGTATTGACACATGCATGTTCCAGCATCTGGACTACCTTTGTTGTAAATGTATTATCTTTTAATTTACACACGATATCTATTAGTCTGTCCGTCCTGAGAGAGGGATCCTCCTCTGTTGCTCTCCTGAGGTTTCTCACATTAACTGGGGGGTTTCTCCATTAACTGGGGGTTTCTCCATTAACTGGGGGGTTTCTCTCATTAACTGGGAGGTTTCTCTCATTACCGGGGGTTTCTCCATTAACTGAGGGGTTTCTCCATTAACTGAGGGGTTTCTCCATTAACTGAGGGGTTTCTCTCATTAACTGAGGGGTTTCTCACATTAACTGGGGGTTTCTCTCATTAACTGGGGGGTTTCTCCATTAACTGAGGGGTTTCTCTCATTAACTGAGGGGTTTCTCCATTAACTGAGGGGTTTCTCTCATTAACTGAGGGGTTTCTCCATTAACTGAGGGGTTTCTCCATTAACTGAGGGATTTCTCTCATTACCTGGGGGTTTCTCCATTAACTGGGGGGTTTCTCCATTAACTGAGGGGTTTCTCCATTAACTGGGGGGTTTCTCTCATTAACTGGGGGTTTCTCTCATTAACTAGGGGTTTCTCTCATTAACTGAGGGGTTTCTCTCATTAACTGAGGGGTTTCTTCATTAACTGAGGGGTTTCTCCATTAACTGAGGGGTTTCTCTCATTAACTGAGGGGTTTCTCCATTAACTGAGGGGTTTCTCCATTAACTGGGGCTTTCTCTCATTAACTGGGGGGTTTCTTTGAGTGTTTTCTTGTCCAATGTGAGGGTCCAAGGACAGAGGGGGTCATATTGATATTCTGTACAAACTGTAAAGTCCACAGAGACTTTGAATTTGTGATATTGTGCTTTATATATAAACTTTGATTGATTGATTGAACTTAAACAACATAACATACATACACCTTCAAACTCACTTCACCTCTCTGTCTGTTTCCAAACAAACCAAAGCCTTCAGAGTTGATGTTTAACAAAATAAAAGCCTTTTAGACTTCATCATCTAAACTTTTGGAGAACTCGTTCATAAAGTCTTGGTGATCTGAAGTTTAAATATCAGCTGAGCTTTATAAAAACATCTGTTCACAAACTCTCTCACAGCTGGTCCAGAGAAACCCGTGCAAACAGTAAAGTCTTTTATTTTGTAGGGTAACGTTGTGTGTCCTGCAGATGAAGAACAACCCGCGCTGCAGGACAGGAGTCGGTCCACGGAGACGATTTCGTCATCCTGCCCGAACCTCGCCTGGCCGTCAGTGTTTCCTCCAAAGACACCCTGAACGTCACGGTGTCCCAGAGCAGCCTGAGCGTCCTACAGAACCTGGCCAAGGTACTGCCTGCTCTAATAGAACCATCCTGCATTACAGTACACTGTGTGAACCGTTTCTTCTTTACATTACTGTAAATCCTGCACAGCATTTCTGCTCCACACGACCTCTTTTATGTATAGACACATGCATGTTCCAGCATCTGGACTACCTTTGTTGGAAATGTATTATCTTTTCAATTTACACACAACATCTATTGCACGTCTGTCCGTCCTGAGAGAGGGATCCTCCTCTGTTGCTCTCCCCCAGGTTTCTTCAGTTTCTCATTAACTGGGGGGTTTCTCTCATTAACTGGGGGGTGTCTTCCATTAACTGGGGGGTTTCTAACATTAACTGGGGGTTTCTCTCATTAACTGGGGGGTTTCTCCTTTAACTAGGGGGTTTCTTCAGTTTCCCATTAACTGGGGGTTTCTTCCGTTTCCCATTAACTGGGGGGTTTCTAACATTAACTGGGGGGTTTATTCCATTAACTGGGGGTTTTATTCCATTAACTGGGGGTTTTATCCCATTAACTGGGGGGTTTATTCCATTAACTGGGGGTTTCTCTCATTAACTGGAGGGTTTCTCACATTAACTGGGAGGTTTTTCCCATTAACTGGGGGGTTTCTTCCATTAACTGGAGGGTTTCTTCCATTAACTGGGGGTTTCTCACATTAACTGGAGGGTTTCTCACATTAACTGGGAGGTTTTTCCCATTAACTGGGGGGTTTCTTCCATTAACTGGAGGGTTTCTTCCATTAACTGGGGCTTTCTCTCATTAACTGGAGGGTTTCTTCCATTAACTGGAGGGTTTCTTCCATTAACTGGGGGTTTCTCACATTAACTGGAGGGTTTCTTCCATTAACTGGGGGTTTCTCACATTAACTGGAGGGTTTCTCACATTAACTGGGAGGTTTTTCCCATTAACTGGGGGCTTTCTCTCATTAACTGGAGAGTTTATTCCATTAACTGGGGGTTTTATTCCATTAACTGGGGGTTTTATTCCATTAACTGGGGGTTTTATCCCATTAACTGGGGGGTTTATTCCATTAACTGGGGGGTTTATTCCATTAACTGGGGGTTTCTCTCATTAACTGGAGGGTTTCTCACATTAACTGGGAGGTTTTTCCCATTAACTGGGGGGTTTCTTCCATTAACTGGAGGGTTTCTTCCATTAACTGGAGGGTTTCTCCCATTAACTGGAGGGTTTCTCCATTAACTGGAGGGTTTCTCCCATTAACTGGGGCTTTCTCTCATTAACTGGAGGGTTTATTCCATTAACTGGGGGTTTCTCACATTAACTGGAGGGTTTATTCCATTAACTGGAGGGTTTATTCCATTAACTGGGGGTTTCTCACATTAACTGGAGGGTTTATTCCATTAACTGGAGGGTTTATTCCATTAACTGGAGGGTTTCTCACATTAACTGGAGGGTTTCTCACATTAACTGGAGGGTTTATTCCATTAACTGGAGGGTTTATTCCATTAACTGGAGGGTTTATTCCATTAACTGGGGGTTTCTCACATTAACTGGAGGGTTTATTCCATTAACTGGAGGGTTTATTCCATTAACTGGAGGGTTTATTCCATTAACTGGGGGTTTCTCACATTAACTGGAGGGTTTCTCACATTAACTGGGAGGTTTTTCCCATTAACTGGGGGGTTTCTTCCTTTAACTGGAGGGTTTCTTCCATTAACTGGAGGGTTTCTCCCATTAACTGGAGGGTTTCTCCATTAACTGGAGGGTTTCTCCCATTAACTGGGGCTTTCTCTCATTAACTGGAGGGTTTATTCCATTAACTGGGGGTTTCTCACATTAACTGGAGGGTTTATTCCATTAACTGGAGGGTTTATTCCATTAACTGGGGGTTTCTCACATTAACTGGAGGGTTTATTCCATTAACTGGAGGGTTTATTCCATTAACTGGAGGGTTTCTCACATTAACGGGAGGTTTTTCCATTAACTGGGGGGTTTCTCCTTAACTGGAGGGTTTCTTCCATTAACTGGAGGGTTTCTCCATTAACTGGAGGGTTTCTCATTAACTGGAGGGTTTCTCCCATTAACTGGGGCTTTCTCTCATTAACTGGAGGGTTATTCCATTAACTGGGGGTTTCTCACATTAACTGGAGGGTTTATTCCTTTAACTGGAGGGTTATTCCATTAAGGGGGTTTCTCACATTAACTGGAGGGTTTATTCCATTAACTGGAGGGTTTATTCCATTAACTGGAGGGTTTATTCCATTAACTGGAGGGTTCTCCCATTAACTGGAGGGTTTATTCCATTAACTGGAGGGTTTATTCCATTAACTGGAGGGTTTCTCCATTAACTGGAGGGTTTCTCACATTAACTGGAGGGTTTATTCCATTAACTGGAGGGTTTATTCCATTAACTGGAGGGTTTATTCCATTAACTGGGGGTTTCTCACATTAACTGGAGGGTTTATTCCATTAACTGGAGGGTTTATTCCATTAACTGGAGGGTTTATTCCATTAACTGGAGGGTTTATTCCATTAACTGGGGGTTTCTCACATTAACTGGAGGGTTTCTCACATAACTGGAGGTTTTCCATTAACTGGGGGTTTCTTCCATTAACTGGAGGGTTTCTTCCATTAACTGGAGGGTTTTCCCATTAACTGGAGGATTTCTCCATTAACTGGAGGGTTTCTCCATAACTGGGGCTTTCTCTCATTAACTGGAGGGTTTATTCCATAACTGGGGGTTTCTCACATTAACTGGAGGGTTTATTCCATTAACTGGAGGGTTTATTCCATTAACTGGGGGTTTCTCACATTAACTGGAGGGTTTATTCCATTAACTGGAGGGTTTATTCCATTAACTGGAGGGTTTCTCACATTAACTGGGAGGTTTTCCCATTAACTGGGGGTTTCTTCCTTTAACTGGAGGGTTTCTTCCATTAACTGGAGGGTTTCTCCCATTAACTGGAGGGTTTCTCCATTAACTGGAGGGTTTATTCCATTAACTGGGGGTTTCTCACATTAACTGGAGGGTTTATTCCTTTAACTGGAGGGTTTATTCCATTAACTGGGGGTTTCTCACATTAACTGGAGGGTTTATTCCATTAACTGGAGGGTTTATTCCATTAACTGGAGGGTTTATTCCATTAACTGGAGGGTTTCTCCCATTAACTGGAGGGTTTCTTCCATTAACTGGAGGGTTTCTCCCATTAACTGGAGGGTTTATTCCATTAACTGGAGGGTTTATTCCATTAACTGGAGGGTTTATTCCATTAACTGGAGGGTTTATTCCATTAACTGGAGGGTTTCTCCCATTAACTGGAGGGTTTCTTCCATTAACTGGGGGTTTCTCACATTAACTGGAGGGTTTATTCCATTAACTGGGGCTTTCTCTCATTAACTGGAGGGTTTCTCACATTAACTGGGGGGTTGTAACATATGTTATATTGGGATGAACCTGCACAGCACTACACTTTGAATAAAGTGTTGGTCACATTCTATTTAACACTACTCAGTTTCTTACATATTTATATTTTGTGTAAATATTGTCTTTATTTAAAAATGTTTACATTTGTCTTTAAAATACGTTTTATAATAGTACTTAAAAAAACTGTGTCTTTGTTTTCGACCTTTCACACCAAAGCAGATTCCTTGTTAATAAATCCCATCCTGAAGCTGACAGTCTGGTTTGTGTTCAGGCGTTCTCAGAGGGCGCCTCCTCCTCCTTCGACCCTCCCTGAAGGAGAAGGCTCCCTCACCTCAAGAACTCCTGGGGATCCCCCTCATGGTGCAGCATAGCCCCTCCCTGAGGCCCCGGGGCCCCCCAGGCCAGGGGAAGCTCCAGGAGCTGCCGGTGGACCAGAGTCTGGACCTGGAGCTGTCCATGATCCGGACCTCGTCCCGGGGGAAGCTGTCGGCTCTGCAGAGGCAGGAGAGCTCTCTGTTCAGCCTCTCCATCGGTCAGAGACCCCCCCTCAAAGATTACACTCTTTATATCTGCACACACTCTTTATATATGCCCACACACACTCTTTATATCTGCACACACACACACTTTATATCTGCTCACACACACACACACACTTTATATCTGGACACAGACACACACACTTTATATCTGCCTTCACATCTCAAGCAGATATAAGCACATCCTGCAAATATGTTCTGGTCTCTGTCCTCATGTCCTCGTGTCCTCATGTCCACGTGTCCTTGTGTCCTCATGTCCTCATGTCTTTATGTCCTCATGTCATTGTGTCCTTGTGTCCTCTATCCTTCTGTCTTCATGTCCTTGTGTCCTCATGTCTTCATGTCTTCATGTCAGTGTGTTTCTGCTCATGCTCTGACTGAAGTGAAGTGGATAGAGATTAAAGATGGCCGCTGTCTCTCTGACCCTGCAGTGCCCTCTGGATTCAGCGAGATCTCGAACATCGCTGTGGACAAACCGGGTCGCCGTCTCTACAACGTCCGCGGTCCTTCTCTGCAGGAGGCCGTGTCCGTGCTGCTGCAGATCGACGCCGCCGACGGAAACAAGGTCATCACGGTCCGCTCGCCGCTGCAGGTAAGAAGCTCAGAAACACCATGAACACCAGAAACAGAAATATCAGAAATACCTGAAACACCTGAAACAGAAACATCAGAAACCTTAGAAACAACTGAAACCTTAGAAACATCAGAAACCTTAGAAACACCAGAAACCTTAGAAACAACTGAAACACCAGAAACCTTAGAAACACCAGAAACCTTAGAAACACCAGAAACAGAAACCTTAGAAACACCAGAAACCTTAGAAACACCAGAAACCTTAGAAACATCAGAAACACCAGAAACCTTAGAAACACCAGAAACAGAAACATCAGAAACCTTAGAAACAACAGAAACATCAGAAACCTTAGAAACACCAGAAACAGAAACATCAGAAACCTTAGAAACACCAGAAACAGAAACATCAGAAACCTTAGAAACACCAGAAACCTTAGAAACAACTGAAACACCAGAAACCTTAGAAACACCAGAAACAGAAACATCAGAAACCTTAAAACACCAGAAACAGAAACCTTAGAAACACCAGAAACCTTAGAAACACCAGAAACCTTAGAAACACCAGAAACCTTCAAACACCAGAAACAGAAACCTTAGAAAACACCAGAAACCTTAGAAACACCAGAAACCTTCAAACACCAGAAACAGAAACCTTGAGAAAACACCAGAAACCTTAGAAACAACTGAAACACCAGAAACCTTAGAAACACCAGAAACAGAAACATCAGAAACCTTAGAAACACCAGAAACCTTAGAAACACCAGAAACAGAAACCTTAGAAACACCAGAAACCTTAGACACACCAGAAACCTTAGAAACACCAGAAACCTTCAAACACCAGAAACCTTCAACCACCAGAAACAGAAACCTTAGAAACACCAGAAACCTTAGAAACACCAGAAACTTCAAACACAGAAACAGAAACCTTAGAAACACCAGAAACCTTAGAAAACACCAGAAACCTTCAAACACCAGAAACAGAAACCTTAGAAACACCAGAAACCTTAGAAACACCAGAAACAGAAACATCAGAAACCTAGAAACACCAAAACCTTAGAGAAACAACAAACCTTAGAAACACCAAAACAGAAACCTTAGAAACACCAGAAACTTTAGAAACCACCAGAAACAGAAACCTTAGAGAAACACCAGAAACAGAAACCTTAGAAACAACAGAAACCTTACAAACAACCAGAAACTTAGAAACACCAGAAACCTTAGAAACACCAGAAACAAAAACCTTAGAAACACCAGAAACCTTAGAAACACCAGAAAACAGAAACCTTAGAAACACCAAAAAACTTAGAAACAACTGAAACACCAGAAACCTTAGAAACACCAGAAACAGAGATATCAGAAAGCCTGAAAACATCAGAAACCTTAGAAACACCAGAAACAGAAACCTAGAAACACCAGAAACAGAAACCTTAGAAACACCAGAAACCTTAGAAAACCAGAAACAGAACCTTAGAAACACTAGAAACTTAGAAACATCAGAAACCTTAGAAACACCAGAAACCTTAGAAACACCTGAAACCTTAGAACAAGAAGAAACAGAAACCTTAGAAACACCAGAAAACCTTAGAAACACCAGAAACAGAAATCTTAGAAACACTAGAAACTTAGAAACATCAGAAACCTTAGAAACACCAGAAACCTTAGAAACACCTGAAACCTTAGAAACACCAGAAACAGAAACCTTAGAAACACCAGAAACTTTAGAAACACCAGAAACTTTAGAAACACCAGAAACCTTAGAAACACCAGAAACCTTAGAAACACCAGAAACAGAAACTTAGAAACCTAGAAACAAAACCTTAGAAACATCAGAAACCTTAGAAACACCAGAAATTAGAAGCACCAGAACCCTTAGAAACACCAGAAACCTTAGAAACACCAGAAACCTTAGAAACACCAGAAACCTTAGAAACACCAGAAATCTTAGAAACACCAGAAACAGAAACATCAGAAACCTTAGAAACACCAGAAACCTTAGAAACACCAGAAACATTAGAAACACCAGAAACAGAAACTTTAGAAACACCAGAAACCTTAGAAACACCAGAAACTTTAGAAACACCAGAAACCTTAGAAACACCAGAAACTTTAGAAACACCAGAAACTTTAGAAGCACCAGAAACAGAAATCTTAGAAACACCAGAAACAGAAACCTTAGAAACACCAGAAACAGAAACATCAGAAACCTTAGAAACACCAGAAACCTTAGAAACACCAGAAACAGAAACCTTAGAAACACCAGAAACTTAGAAAACACCAGAGAAACAGAAACCTTAGAAACACCAGAAACCTTAGAAACACCAGAAACCTTAGAAACACAGAAACTAGAAACACCAGAAACTTTAGAAACACCAGAAACCTTAGAAACACCAGAAACTTTAGAAGCACCAGAAACAGAAATCTTAGAAACACCAGAAACAGAAACTTTAGAAACACCAGAAACAAAAACCTTAGAAACACCAGAAACCTTAGAATAATAATAATGGGTTTAATTTATAATGCACTTCATATCTGAGTTCAGACCCCGAAGTGCTACAAGCATTTAGCATGGAACAAAAATAAAAACAGTACACAACACGGTAGAATGAATAAAAAGCAGTAAAGTAAAAAGAAAACAGAAAATAAATAAATAAAAGGGTAGTAATAAATAAGATAAAAGGTCTAGGAAAAGGCTCTATTGAACAGATGCGGTCACCAAAGACCGTGGTCACCACGGTCTTTGGTGCTCCCATGTGGTCGGGGAGAGCATTCCACAGTCCTTAGAAACACCAGAAACCTTAGAAACACCAGAAACCTTCAAACACCAGAAACAGAAACCTTAGAAACACCAGAAACCTTAGAAACACCAGAAACAGAAACATCAGAAACCTTAGAAACACCAAAACCTTAGAAACACCAAAACCTTAGAAACACCAAAACCTTAGAAACCTTAGAAACACCAGAAACCTTAGAAACACCAGAAACAGAAACCTTAGAAACACCAGAAACAGAAACCTTAGAAACAACAGAAACCTTACAAACAACAGAAACTTTAGAAACACCAGAAACCTTAGAAACACCAGAAACAAAAACCTTAGAAACACCAGAAACCTTAGAAACACCAGAAACAGAAACCTTAGAAACACCAAAAACCTTAGAAACAACTGAAACACCAGAAACCTTAGAAACACCAGAAACAGAGATATCAGAAAAGCCTGAAACATCAGAAACCTTAGAAACACCAGAAACAGAAACCTTAGAAACACCAGAAACCTTAGAAACACCAGAAACCTTAGAAACACCAGAAACAGAAACAGTTGGGGGCAGTTCCATGGATACACTGGTGGGTGAGGAGGGAGACCTTGTATTCAATACTCAGTTCTACGGGGAGCCAGTGTAGTGTTTTAAGGATGGGGGTGATATGATCGTATTTGCGCACCCTCATCAGGATCCTAGCAGCGCTTTTGTTAGGGAGCCCGATGAGGAGTGCATTGCAGTAGTCCAGCCTGGAGGAGACAAAGGCGTGGACTAGCTTTCCGGTGTCAGACAGAGTGAGTGTGTGGCGGAGGTTGGCGATATTCCTGAGGTGATAGGAGTTCTTGCACAGCTGTTTAATATGGGCCTCAAAGGTCAGATGGGCGTCCATTTTCACACCCAGGTTGGTGACTGTTGAGGAGAGGGTAATGTCCTGGCCGGAGAAGGTGATGGTGGATGACCGAACCTGGTGTGGGGTGCCAACTATAATGGCTTCGGTCTTGGAGCTGTTCAGTTTCAGGAAGTTTTGCTTCATCCACGCCTGTATCTCCTCCAGGCAGGCAGTAAGTGTGGGTGAAGGCAGGGCTGCAGAGGAGGTAGGGTTGATCCTGAGGTACAGTTGGGTGTCATCAGCGTAACAATGGAATGATACTCCATGTCGGCTGATGATAGAGCCAAGGGGGAGCATGTAGAGTGTGAAAAGGGTGGGGCCGAGAACTGATCCCTGAGGGACACCACAGGTGACGTTGTGGGTACCCGACTCTGCCTCACCCAAGGAGACGTACTCTGTTCTCCCGGTGAGGTATGATGTGAACCAGTCAAGGGGAGAGTCAGAGAGTCCGATGGTGGACTGCAGACGATGGAGGAGGATGCCGTGATCGACGGTGTCGAAAGCTGCCGTGAGATCGAGGAGGATGAGGAGAGAGGGAGAGCCAGCATCAGCCGTCATCAGCAGGTCGTTGGTGACCCTGACCAGGGCAGTTTCTGTGCTGTGGCCTGAGCGGAAACCAGACTGGAACTTCTCGAATATTTTGTTTGAGTTTAGATGGTCCTGGAGCTGTGCTGCAACTAGTTTTTCCAGCACCTTTGAAAGAAATGGGAGGTTGGAAATGGGTCTGCAGTTGGCCAGGACTCCCGGGTCAAGGGAGGGTTTTTTGAGACGAGGTTTGATGACAGCGGTTTTGAGGGCAGAGGGGACATGGCCAGCCTGGAGAGAGAGGTTTACTATCTTGGTGATCATGGGGCTCATAGTACAGATGTAGGATTTCACCAGAGCTGACGGACACCAGAAACCTTAGAAACACCAGAAACCTTAGAAACACCAGAAACAGAAACCTTAGAAACACCAGAAACCTTAGAAACACCAGAAACCTTAGAAACACCAGCAACAGAAATCTTAGAAACACCAGAAACCTTAGAAACACCAGAAACCTTAGAAACACCAGAAACAGAAACCTTAGAAACACCAGAAACCTTAGAAACACCAGAAACAGAAACCTTAGAAACACCAGAAACCTTAGAAACACCAGAAACCTTAGAAACACCAGAAACAGAAACACCAGAAACCTTAGAAACACCAGAAACAGAAACACCAGAAACCTTAGAAACACCAGAAACAGAAACACCAGAAACACCAGAAACCTTAGAAACACCAGAAACCTTAGAAACACCAGAAACCTTAGAAACGCCAGAAACAGAAACCTTAGAAACACCAGAAACGGAAACCTTAGAAACACCAGAAACCTTAGAAACACCAGAAACACCAGAAACCTTAGAAGCACCAGAAACAGAAATATCAGAAAAGCCTGAAACCTTAGAAACACCAGAAACAGAAACCTTAGAAACACCAGAAACAGAAACCTTAGAAACACCAGAAACAGAAACATCAGAAACCTTAGAAACACCAGAAACAGAAACCTTAGAAACACCAGAAACAGAAACATCAGAAACCTTAGAAACACCAGAAACCTTAGAAACCTTAGAAACACCAGAAACCTTAGAAACACCAGAAACAGAAACATCAGAAACCTTAGAAACACCAGAAACCTTAGAAACCTTAGAAACACCAGAAACCTTAGAAACCTTAGAAACCTTAGAAACACCAGAAACCTTAGAAACACCAGAAACCTTAGAAACACCAGAAACAGAAACCTTAGAAACACCAGAAACCTTAGAAACACCAGAAACCTTAGAAACACCAGAAACAGAAACCTTAGAAACACCAGAAACCTTAGAAACACCAGAAACCTTAGAAACACCAGAAACAGAAACCTTAGAAACACCAGAAACCTTAGAAACACCAGAAACCTTAGAAACACCAGAAACAGAAACCTTAGAAACACCAGAAACCTTAGAAACACCAGAAACCTTAGAAACACCAGAAACAGAAACCTTAGAAACACCAGAAACAGAAACCTTAGAAACACCAGAAACCTTAGAAACACCAGAAACAGAAACCTTAGAAACACCAGAAACAGAAACCTTAGAAACACCAGAAACCTTAGAAACACCAGAAACAGAAACCTTAGAAACACCAGAAAAAGAACCAGAAACAGAAACCTTAGAAACACCAGAAACCTTAGAAACTCCAGAAACCTTTTTTTCAGTTGAGTTCAGTTGTCTCCTGTGTGTTTTTGTCTCAGATCAGGAATCACTTCTCGGTGCCGTTCACCGTCCTGAAGTTCTGTCCCGCCTCCAGGAGCCTGAAGAGCGTCGGACAGGCGGAACCAGAGAGAGAGTTCCACATCGACCTGGAGACATACAGGTATCACACAACCACACACACGCACACACACAAAACCATACGCACACACACACACACACTCATATGAACTCTGGCAGCTCTTCTGCTGATGTTGTCCCCCCCCCAGGTGTCAGCTGTTTGGTTGTCCCTCCCCCCAGGTAACAGCTGTTCTGTTGTCCCCCCCACCAGGTGTCAGCTGTTTGTGGCCCCCGCCGGCCCCCTCTCCTCTCAGTACGGCCCCTCCTCCTCCTGCGTCTGCTGGAAGGAGCAGATCCACCGCAGCTTTGAAGTCTCCTCTCTGCTCCAGTGCCCCTCTCTGGACGGCAGCCTGCCTCTGATGGTGGTGGCCGTGGCTCTGCCTGACGACCTGCAGCACATCAGTAGCCGCGGGGAGGAGGACTGGGACCCCGCCTACATCCTGCACCTGCACCCTGGGGCCACCCTGAGGAACCTGCTGCCCTTCAGAGTGCGCTACATGATGGAGGTGAGGGCCAGACAGGGGATTCAAGAACACTACAGCATGTAAACATAATGTAGTCTCCAAAGATATTCAAATCATAGGGGATTTAAAGGATTCAAAGATTCACAGCTTTATGGTCGGATGCACAGAGCTACAGTGTAGATCAACGACAATCTAAGGTCCCCGGTTCTCTAACAATGCAACACACATATAAGACATCAACCACAAAACACATTTAAGAACAATAAGAATAGAGCAGATGATGTTAGGAGTGATAGACTATGTGAATGAGTGTAAACCCTGAAGGCCCTCAGATGGGTTCTGACCCGGTGGTTCCTCCTCAGAACTCTGCAGACTCCTACGAGCTCCCTGCAGGCAGCACCGCGGACCTCCTGAACGCTCGGGTCTCCGGGGAGATCCTGTCTCTGGTTCTGATGAGGTACCAGGGCCGCGACTGGCACGGACACATCCGGATCCTCCAGGAAGTTCCCGAGTTCTTCTCTGTGGTTCTGGCCTGCGACTCGGACAGCAGCATGACGGTGGACCTGAGCGTGCACGTGAGCAGAATCTCAGGCCGCCTGCTGCTGGCGCTCTTCAGCCCGTACTGGATCATCAACAAGACCTCCAGGGTTCTGCAGTACCGGGCCGAGAACCTGACCGTCAAACACCCCGCGGAACACCAGGACATCGTGCTGTTCTCCTTCAGGAAGAAGAACTTCTTCAGCAAGAGCAAGGTGAGGAACATATGGACTACCTCTCCATAGAACCTTTTCATTATTGAGGAACATCTAGTCTACCTCTTTATTAGTGAGGAACATCTGGTCTATAGAACCTCTTCATTAGTGAGGAACATCTGGACTACCTCTTTATTAGTGAGGAACATCTGGTCTATAGAACCTCTTCATTAGTGAGGGACATCTGGACTAAAGAACCTCTCTATTAGTGAGGAACATCTGGACTACCTCTTTATTAGTGAGGAACATCTGGTCTAAAGAACCTCTTCATTAGTGAGGAACATGTGATGTTGTTGTGGTTCTGCAGCTCCAGCTGAGCGTGTCCACCAGCTGGATCTATAGAACCTCTTCATTAGTGAGGAACATGTGATGTTGTTGTGGTTCTGCAGCTCCAGCTGAGCGTGTCCACCAGCTCGTGGTCCGAGGCCTTCTCTCCAGACGCAGTGGGGAGTTATGGATGCGTCCGCTGCCCCGCCAGCAACATGGACTTCCTGGTAACTAAACCCCGCCTTCAGTTCTCCTCAACCTTTGTGGTTCCGTGTAGAATACTGTGGTTCTGTTCAGGTGGGCGTCAGCATCCAGATGAGCAGCACTAACCTGACGCGGATCGTCACCATGAGTCCGTTCTTCACTCTGCTCAACAAGTCCTCCTACGAGCTGGAGGTCGGGGAGCTCTGCAGCCCGACGGCCACCAGGTGGCACTACATCGCCTCCAGCGAGGTGACCCTCTTCCTGTTTACCTCACTTCCTGTTTACCTCACTTCCTGTTTACCAAACTTCCTGTTTACATCACTTCCTGTTTACCACACTTCCTGTTTATCTCACTTCCTGTTCACCTCACTTCCTGTTTACCTCACTTCCTGTTCACCTCACTTCCTGTTTACCTGACTTACAGTGAGGGAAAAAGACAGTGAGGGAAAAAGACAAGCACAATGCATATTGTTTCACTGTTGTCATATCTTTTTTAATAATCGTTATGGCGTTGTGGTGTTGTTCTGTGGTTGTTGTGGTGTTGTTCTGTGGTTGTGTGGTGTGTTCTGTGGTTGTTGTGGTGTTGTTCTGGGTTGTGTGGTGCTGTTCTGTGGTTGTTGTTGTGGTGTTGTTCTGGTTGTTGTGGTGTTGTTCTGTGGTTGTTGTGGTGTGTTCTGTGGTTGTTGTGGTGTTGTACTGTGGTTGTTGTTGTGGTGTTGTTCTGTGGTTGTTGTGGTGTTGTTCTGTGGTTGTTGTGGTGTTGTTTGTGGTGTTGTGGTGTGTTCTGTGGTTGTTGTGGTGTTGTTTGTGGTTGTTGTGGTGTTGTTCTGTGGTTGTTGTGTGTTGTTTGTGGTTGTGTGTGTTTGGTTGTTGTGTGTGTTCTGTGGTTGTTGTGTTGTCTGTGGTTGTTGTGGTTCGTTCTGTGGTTGTTGTGGTGTCGTTCTGTTGTTGTGTGGGTTGTCTGTGGTTGTGTGGTGTTGTTTGTGGTTGTTGTGGTGTTGTTGTTTGTTGTTGTTATGTGGTTTTGTGGTGTGTTCTGTGGTTGTTGTGGTGTGTTCTGTGGTGTGTGGTTGTTCTGTGGTTGTTGTGGTGTCGTTCTGTGTTGTTGTGGTGTGTTCTGTGGTTGTTGTTGTGTGTTGTGGTGTTGTTGTGGTGTTCTGTGGTTGTTGTGGTGTTGTTCTGTGGTGTTGTGTTGTTGTGTGTTTTGGTTGTTGTGGTGTTGTTCTGTGGTTGTTGTGGTGTGTTCTGTGGTTGTTGTGGTGTTCTGTGTTGTTGTTGTGGTGTGTGGTTGTTGTTGTTGTTATGGTGTTGTTGTGGTGTCGTTCTGGGTTGTGGTGTTGTGTGTGGTTGTGGGTTGTTGTTGTTCTGTGGTTGTGTGGTGTGTTCTGTGGTTGTTTTGTGGTGTTATGTGGTTGTTGTGTTGTTGTGGTGTATCTGTGGTTGTTGTGGTGTTATTGTGGTTGTTGTGGTGTTGTTCGTGGTTGTGGTGGTGTTGTTTGTGGTTGTTGTGGTGTTTGGTGTGTGGTGTTGTTCTGTGGTTGTTGTGGTGTCATTCTGTGGTTGTTGTGGTGTTTTCTGTGGTTGTTGGTGGTGTTCTGTGGTTGTTGTGGTGTTGTTCTGTGGTTGTTGTGGTGTCATTTGTGGTTGTGGTTGTTCTGTGGTTGTTGTGGTGTTCTGTGGTTGTTGTGGTGTTGTTCTGTGGTTGTTGTGGTGTTGTTCTGTGGTTGTTGTGTGATTGTTGTGGTTGTGTGTTGTTGTTGTTGCAGTGCCTCCCCCTGTGGCCGGAGAACCCCTCAGGGAAGTTGTGTCTTCGCGTCGTTGGTTCTGAATCCTCCTCCAATTTCTTCTTCTTCAACCGACAGGACAGCGGCATCCTGCTGAGGCTGGACCAGGTGAGAGATCATAGCATATTATTATTATTATCATCCACAGAGAGGCTGGATCGTGCATAACTACACATATTGTGTGTGTGTGTGTGTGTGTGTGTGTGTGTGTGTGTGTGTGTGTGTGTGTGTGTGTGTGTGTGTGTAGTGCGGTGGGATCATCGTGGACGTCAACATGACGGATCACTCGACCATCATCAGCTTCAACGAATATTACGAAGGAGCGGCTCCTGCTCTGTTGCTCAACCACACACCCTGGGTCAGCATCAGATACAAGCAGAGGTACACACACACACACACACACACACACACACACACACACAGATTGAAGTTATATACTGTATGTAGTGGCCAAAATCCTACCAGTTTGTCTTATATGTTTCTTTTCTTGGCCACATGGAGAACTTGGGGACTGTCAGATTCGCAGCTTGGGTACAAAAATCCACCGGACGTTTTGATTGGTTGATCTTGAACGTTTATTGCCAAAAAACATACGAAAACAATATCAACTTGGAGCTTAAACTTCAGCAGCAGATCTTAATAATCGGTTTGACTGAGACTAAGGTCAGTGACAGTAGATCTGCTTCCTGCTGCTATCCTGTCACACACCGCTCCTCCAACTTAAAGTTTGAGCCCCGCCCTCACCTGAGCAAGGCGCACTTCTTGCTGCAATAGAAAAATGCATTAATAAAAGTTGCAAATAGATCAAAACAAAATGAACTTAAATGCGGCTCCTAACCTATATCTGTTCCCAGCGGCTCGGCGGGGGTCCAGGACCTGAACCCCGGAGAGGCTCGGCTCTTCGTCTGGGACGACCCGTCCGGGGAGAGGTCGCTCAGCTGGAGCTGCATGGAGAACCACGGAGACCTGGACCTATTGAAGGTCTGACATCACCCTCATTACCCTCATTACCCCCATCACCCTCATTACCCTCATTACCCTCAAACCCTCATTACCCCCATCACCCTCATTACCCTCAAACCCTCATCACCCTCATCACCCACATCACTCTCATTACCCTCATTACCCTCAAACCCTCATTACCCTCATTACCCTCAAACCCTCATTACCCTCAAACCCTCATTACCCTCATTACCCTCATCACCCTCATTACCCTCATTACCCTCATCACCCCCATCACTCTCATTACCCTCATTACCCTCAAACCCTCATTACCCTCATTACCCTCAAACCCTCATTACCCTCAAACCCTCATTACCCTCATTACCCTCATCACCCTCATCACCCCCATCACTCTCATTACCCTCATTACCCTCAAACCCTCATTACCCTCATTACCCTCAAACCCTCATTACCCTCATTACCCTCAAACCCTCATTACCCTCAAACCCTCATTACCTTCAAACCCTCATTACCCTCATTACCCTCAAACCCTCATTACCCCCATCACCCTCATTACCCTCAAACCCTCATTACCCCCATCACCCTCATTACCCTCAAACCCTCATCACCCTCATCACCCCCATCACCCTCATTACCCTCATTACCCTCAAACCCTCATTACCCTCATTACCCTCAAACCCTCAAACCCCATTACCCTCATCACCCTCATTACCCTCAAACCCTCAAACCCTCATTACCCTCACCCTCATTACCCTCAAACCCTCATTACCCTCATCACCCTCATTACCCTCATTACCCTCATTACCCTCAAACCCTCATCATCCTCATTACCCTCATTACCCTCATTACCCTCATTACCCTCAAACCCTCATCATCCTCATTACCCTCAAACCCTCATTACCCTCATTACCCTCATTACCCTCAAACCCTCATTACCCTCATTACCCTCAAACCCTCATTACCCTCATCACCCTCATCACCCTCATTACCCTCATCACCCTCATTACCCTCATTACCCTCATTACCCTCATTACCCTCAAACCCTCATCATCCTCACTACCCTCAAACCCTCATTACCCTCAAACCCTCATTACCCTCATCACCCTCATTACCCTCATTACCCTCATTACCCTCATTACCCTCATTACCGTCATTACCCTCAAACCCTCATTACCCTCATCACCCTCATCACCCTCATTACCCTCAAACCCTCATCACCCTCAAACCCTCATTACCCTCAAACCCTCATTACCCTCATTACCCTCAAACCCTCATCATCCTCATTACCCTCAAACCCTCATCATCATTACCCTCAAACCCTCATCATCCTCATTACCCTCATCACCCTCATCACCCCCATCACCCCCATCACCCTCATTACCCTCATCACCCCCATCACCCTCATCACCCTCATTACCCTCATCACCCTCATTACCCTCATCACCCCCATCACCCCCATCACCCTCATTACCCTTAATCACCCCCATCACCCTCATCACCCTCATCACCCTCTTACCCTCATCACCCTCATTACCCTCATCACCCCCATCACCCCCATCACCCTCATTACCCTCATTACCCCCATCACCCTCATCACCCTCATCACCCTCATCACCCCCATCACCCTCATCACCCTCATTACCCTCATCACCTCATTACCCTCATCACCCTCATTACCCCCATCACCCTCATTACCCTCATCACCCCCATCACCCTCATCACCCCCATTACCCCATCACCCTCATTACCCTCATCACCCCCATCACCCCATCACCCTCATCACCCCCATCACCCTCATCACCCTCATCACCCCCATCACCCCCATCACCCTCATTACCCTCATCACCCCCATTACCCTCATCACCCTCATCACCCCCATCACCCTCACCCCCATTACCCTCAAACCCTCATTACCCCCATCACCCTCATCACCCTCATCACCCCCATTACCCCCATCACCCTCATTACCCTCATCACCCCCATCACCCCATCACCCCATCACCCTCATCACCCTCATCACCCCCATCACCCCCATCACCCTGATTACCCTCATCACCCCCATTACCCTCATCACCCTCATCACCCCCATCACCCTCATCACCCCCATTACCCTCAAACCTCATTACCCCCATCACCCTCATCACCTCATCACCCCCATCACCCTCATCACCCCCTTACCCTCAAACCCTCATTACCCCCATCACCCTCATCACCCATCACCCCCATCACCCTCATTACCCTTAATCACCCCCATCACCCTCATCACCCTCATCACCCTCATTACCCTCATCACCCTCATTACCCTCATCACCCCCATCACCCCCATCACCCTCATTACCCTCATTACCCCCATCACCCTCATCACCCTCATCACCCTCATCACCCCCATCACCCTCATCACCCTCATTACCCTCATCACCCTCATTACCCTCATCACCCTCATTACCCCCATCACCCTCATTACCCTCATCACCCTCATCACCCTCATCACCCCCATCACCCCATCACCCTCATTACCCTCATCACCCCATCACCCCATCACCCTCATCACCCCCATCACCCTCATCACCCTCATCACCCCCATCACCCCCATCACCCTCATTACCCTCATCACCCCATTACCCTCATCACCCTCATCACCCCCATCACCCTCATCACCCCCATTACCCTCAAACCCTCATTACCCCCATCACCCTCATCACCCTCATCACCCCCATTACCCCCATCACCCTCATTACCCTCATCACCCCCATCACCCCATCACCCCCATCACCCTCATCACCCTCATCACCCCCACCCCCATCACCCTGATTACCCTCATCACCCCCATTACCCTCATCACCCTCATCACCCCCATCACCCTCATCACCCCCATTACCCTCAAACCCTCATTACCCCCATCACCCTCATCACCCTCATCACCCCCATCACCCTCATCACCCCATTACCCTCAAACCCTCATTACCCCCATCACCCTCATCACCCCCATCACCCTCATTACCCTCATCACCCCATCACCCTCATCACCCCCTTACCCTCATCACCCCCATCACCCTCATCACCCCCATTACCCTCATCACCCCCATCACCCTCATCACCCTCATCACCCTCATCACCCTCATTACCCTCATCCCGCTCATCACCCCCATTACCCTCAAACCCTCATTACCCTCATCACCCCCCATCACCCTCATCACCCCCATTACCCTCATCACCCCCATCCCCCTCATCACCCCCATTACCCTCAACACCCTCATTACCCCCATCACCCTCATTACCCCCATCACCCTCATTACCCTCATCACCCCATCACCCTCATCACCCCCATTACCCTCATCACCCCCATCCCCTCATCACCCCCATTACTCTCATCACCCCCATCACCCTCATCACCCTCATTACCCTCATCACCCTCATCACCCTCATTACCCTCATCACCCTCATCACCCCCATCCCCCTCATCACCCCCATCACCCTCATCACCCCCATTACCCTCATCACCCTCATCACCCCCATCACCCTCATCACCCCCATTACCCTCATCACCCCCATCACCCTCATCACCCTCATTACCCTCATCACCCTCATCACCCTCATTACCCTCATCACCCCCATCACCCTCATCATCCTCATTACCCTCATCACCCCCATTACCCTCATCACCCTCATTACCCCGTCATCAAGGGCTTATGCTCTGGCTGTCTCTCCACAGGCCACATTAGTAGAGACTGTAAACGACGGCTCACCTTTAGAGTTTGCAAGCAAGCCCACCCAAGTGTCCTCAATCTCAATCTTTATTTATTTATATTGCACATTTCAAACAACCTCAAGTGCTGTACAGGGAATACAGAGTAAGTTGGACCATGACAACTTAAATAACACTGAGGCACCAGTTAGCGAATCTTACACAGGGCATTTCAAGCCAGAAGAAAGGAAAGCCATAGGAAAGGCTCAAGGAACGAAAATATAGGAAACATGTTGAATGTACCTTGTTACTGGAATGAAACGGAGACTCTTGTCTGGACCTGGATCATTGCCCTGCGTCAGATTCACTAACTGGTGCCTCAGCGGCAGCGTTATTTTAAGTTAAACATCAGTTTTATTTCTATATGATTTTGGCCGCTACACCCACTACCATGTGTTCCTCTGTTCTGGGTCTCTCTGGTTCTAGTCTCTGGTTCTGGTCTCTGGTTCTAGTCTCTGGTTCTAGTCTCTGTGGTCTGCTGTGTTCAGGACGATGTGGGCCAGTTCTCCTACGACATCCGGTCTCAGGTCCATTGGGTTTCCTTCCTCGACGGACGGCAGCGGGTTCTCCTTTTCACCGAAGATGTTGCCGTGGGTGACGAAGGCTCGGCAGGCGGAGGAGCTGGAGCAGTTCGAACAGGAAGTGAAGGTTTCTCTGCAGAACCTCGGACTCTCATTGGTCAACAACAGAGGGAGGCAGGAGGTCGCTTACATCGGCATCACCAGGTACAGGGCCGGCCCTGACCAATTTGCTGCCCTAGGCAAGATTTTAGCTGGCGCCCCCCCCCCCCCCCCCAAATAGACACTCACTATGACTCGCGCATGCATGCACGTGCACGGTTGTGGCAGGACCACCAAAACAGAAAGATATGGATTTTTTTTTAAATGTTGAAGTTAAAAGCATCAATCTGGTGCACTTTGAGAGCAACATGAAGAGATCTATGGATACATCTCTCAACACCATATGAAACAGAACTGGAAGCAGATTTTTTTTTCTTTATGGATATTTTACTAATCACTCCCCTTTCAAACTCTATTCTTGTTTATTAATAACAACTTTTTTTACTGTCATATAGTATTTTATACTATAAGAGAATAGATGAAAATCTATTCTATAATGATCATATAAAGGTGTGCCTTTACCTCACTGAGCTGAGGTTATCAGAGCCGCTCAGTCTGTCAGGAGAGAGCTCTCTAAAGCTCTCTCTTTTTTTCAATTTTCGGCGCCCCCCATAGATTGATGCGCCCTTAGCATTCGCCTATACTGCCTATGCCAAGGGCCGGCCCTGACCAGGTATCTTCATCTTCCTCATCATAATGATTATAGCAGTAGCAGTGTGCGTTCAGCCGGACGGTTCAGGATCCAGATTTAACCTTTAAATGTGGATTGTGTGAATATTTATCGCGAATGTATGAAATATGTTGATATATCACATGTTAATGTTGTTATTGAATTGTATGGTACATAGCATCTTGTATAGTTTGTAGGGGTGTAACGGTTCACAAACATTTCGGTTTGGTACGTACCTCGGTTTTTAGGTCACGGTTCGGTACGTTTTCGGTACAGCAGAAAAAAGGATCACAAAACATCAAATATTTTTTGGGGGTTTTTAATTATTATTAATCTGTGAATAATGTATTCACTCAAATAAATACAAAATATAATAAAATAAACATTAAGGTGTAGCATTTCGATGAACTGAGATAATCTGTATTTGAACTGTACTGTACTAGTACCTAAGCAGCCAGCTTGACATTAGGACTTGCTTGCTTCTCATTGTATTTTCATGTTTCTTTAAGAAAGATGAACTCGTCCACATTGCTTGCTGAAAGGGCAGATCTGCTGGACTAACAATGTCTCCTGCTGTGGAGAACACCCTCTCGCTAGGGACAGAGGCAGCAGATACAGCCAGGTAGCGCTTTGCTAACATGGCAACATAAGGATATTTGGCCTTTGTAATAGCTTTGGCTCGGTCTGAGTGGTGGAGGCTTAAATGCTAGTGGGAGTTGGGTTTGCACTTCAGTCATTTTTCTTTTGGTACCGAGGATATTTCTTTTCAAATGAGTGCAAGTTTGAAGTATTGCCAGCCGCGTAACCAATTTTAGTTGAACAATGCCGACAAACAGCTTTGGTTCGGTCCACCTGTCTTTGTCCGTCATCCTTGTACGTAACTGCGAAACCAAAATGTTCCCAAACCGGAGACTTCAATGATGCTGGAGGATCTTCGAGCTCAACTTTATCTGCGTTCGCCATTTCGACAGTTCCTCAAATTATTGACTAAATTTGAACGCATCCCTGTGACCAGCTCTCATAGTATGCCTCTCGTCCAATGAAATGACTTGGTCGCTCTATGACGCATTGAACCCAATGTTAGCATTACACTGAACGCTGCGACGCAGCACCTGAGATTACTTCCAAAAAGTTGTTCACGTTCTCAATTTTTTTACGTTTAACGTTATATTCGTTCGGTACAGTTCGGTACACACGTGTACCTAACCGAAGGGCCCATACCGAATATTTTCGGTACAAATACGTATACCGTTACACCCCTAATAGTTTGAGATTCATGTTATTTTTGTACATGGTCTAAACCAGGGGTCTCAGACTCCATTTACCTGGGGGCCGCTGGACGTAGAGTCTGGGCAAGTCTGGGCTGCTTCAAGTATTCCACAAAAAATGTATTAAAAATACAACATTAACAGTTCTTCAACATCTTCTTAACATGAACGGTTCTTCACAACATAACTATTCACAGTTGCTCTTGCCTACTCCTTGCTGGTAGAGACCTGGCAGCGCTTCCTCTCACACAGCTGAGCCACATTTGGTTTGAGGGAGGAAGCAGTTGAAACCCTTAGTATGGCTTGAAGATGTTCATCAGTAAGTCTGGACCTGTACTTTGACTTATTGAAGTTCATGGTGGAGAAGAGCTGTTCACACATATATGTGCTCCCAAAAAGGCACATGGTCCGCTTGAACATCCTGGAAAGCTCAGGGAAGGAGGGGGGCAATTCTCTCATGAACTGTCCAAGCTTGTCTGCTTTCCCATTCACTTCCCTGAACTTGGTTTGAGCTCAGAATTGCACTGCAGGTCAATGAGCTCCATTTGAAGCACACCAGGGGCATTTTCCACATCAAAGGAGAAGGGGTCTGCAAATTTGGAAAGTGGCTCTGTGTGTCTTGAAGTCTGCAAACCGCTGATCAAATTCCTCCTGTAGCTTCACAATGGCATCAACATACTTCTCACCACTGAATGCTGTGCCCCTGTCCATGAGAGCCTTGCATGCTGGGAAATGGCAGAGGTTTTTCTGAGGGAGCTGGGCTTTCCATAACACCAGTTTTGTAGAGAATGCTTTGACATTGTCATATGCTGCACTGACAACTTCTCTTCTTCAGTGCATTCAGCTCCTGCGTGATGTCAACAAGAAAAGCTAAGTCCATGAGCCATTTGGGATCACTCAGCTCGGGAACAGCCATCCCTCCCTTCTCCAGCATGAATACTTTCAGTTCTGTTCTCAACTCAAAAAACCTCTTCAGGACGTTTCCCCTGCTGAGCCAACGTACCTCTGTGAAGTAGAGCACATCCTCATATTCTGACTCAATTTCCTCCAAAAAAGCACGGAACTGGCGGTGCTTTAAGCCCCTGGATCTGATATGGTTGATGCATTTCACAACGACAGACATTACATTGTCAAACTTCAAGCATTTGCTGCAAAGGGCCTGCTGATGGATAATGCAGTGCAGAGCAATAGCCTCCTCCACACCCTCCTCCTCCAGTTTTCTTTGAACAAGTGCCACCAGCCCATTTTTCCTCCCTGTCATTGATGGCGCTCCGTCGGTCGTAATTCCAACAAACCTCTTCCATGGCAGACCGATATCCGCAATGGCATCACACAGTTGCTGGAATATCTCCTGAGCGGTGGTCTGGCCATGCATTGGTTTCACTGTCAGCAACTCCTCTGTCACTTCAAACTTGTCATCAACACCACGGACATACATTGCGAGCTGAGCGGTGTCAGTGATGTCCGTGCTCTCATCAAGAGCCACAGAGTATGCACAGAAAAGTTTGGCTTTGTCGCACAGCTGATCATATATGTCACTTGATAAGTCAGAAATGCGCTCTGCCACTGTGTTAGCTGACAGGCTGATGTTGTTAAACTGACCCTTCTTTTCTGGACAGACTATACTTGCAGCCTGCAACATGCACTTTTTTACAAACTCGCCTTCCGTAAACGGCTTTCCCGCCTTAGCAATCATCTCACTCACCACATAGCTAGCTTCGACTGCTAAATCAGCCTCATTGCTTCCTTTCTTGAAGAGATTTTGTTGCTTCCATAGACATTTTTTTAGCTCTGTGACTCTTTTCTCTCTCTCTCCCAGGTATTTTGCATACTCTGCATGTTTAGTTGAGTAGTGACGTTTGACGTTATACTCCTTGTATACAGCGATTTTCTCTGTGCATATAAGGCACGTTGCGTTTCCCCTGTACTCGACAAAAAAATATTCAGTCTCCCACTTCTCCTGAAATTTTCTGTGGTCATCATCGACTTTTCTTTTCCCTGAAAGTTTTGATGAAGACATGACTGGGCGATATATTTTCCTTCCACTCTGTGTCACTTTTGGATCACTCTGTGATTGATTCCGCTGCGCGCATTTGATTGACGTGTGGCGGAGTTCCCTCAGAGGGGGGAGGGGCGAGGGATCTGCGCGCAGCAGTTCCCTGCCAGCAGCGGGATCAATCCAAAAATAAAATTAAAATCTAAAAGCGCAAACGTAAACGCGCGGGCCAGATTAACACTATTACGTGATATCAACAACCGGGCCATGAGAAACTGGCCCGCGGGCCTGGAGTCTGAGACACCTGGTCTAAACCAATTAACTAACTAAATTATGAGAAACCCTCAGTTCCCAGAGAACCATTGACTTATATCACGATGTGTGTGTGTGTGTGCAGCTCAGGTGTGGTGTGGGAGATGGTTAGGATATAAACATATAAAACATTATTGTGTGTGGGTGTGTGTGTGTGTGTGTGTGTGTGTGTGTGTGTGTGTGTGTGTGAGAGAGCAGCTCAGGTGTGGTGTGGGAGATGAAGCCAAAGAGCCGCTGGAAGCCCTTCAGCCAGAAGAACATCAACCTGCTGGAGGAGGCGTTTCAGAAGCAGCGCGGCGGGGGCGGCGGCTGGGTCACTCTGGAGACTCACCTGGAGGTCAGAGGTCACACACAGCACTATCAGCTGATCATGTGATCTGTCCGCTGACTGTGTGTGATGTCATGATGTTACAGGTGAACCTGGGCGGAGCCACCATGATGATGCGGAAGCCCATTTCCTGCCAGGTGAGGAGGAACTTCCTGTCTGGGATCCAGGTCGAGTTCAAGCAGTCGCAGCACCAGCGCTGTCTGAGGGCCCAACTGCACTGGCTGCAGGTACACACACACACACACACACACACACACACACACACACACACACACACACACACACACACACACACCTGTCTGACACTCTCTGTCTGCAGGTGGACAACCAGCTGCCCGGCGCCATCTTCCCGATTGTCTTCCATCCCGTTCCTCCGCCCAAATCCATCGCTCTGGACTCAGGTGGATCCTCTTTGTTAAAAAAAAAAATTATTTTTTTATTCGTGATTCAGTTTGTGATTTTAACTCGGAGCCCTGCCTCCACAGAGCCGAAGCCCTTCATCGAATTGTCCGTAATCATGAGGTTCAACCGGCACAGCAACGTCATGCAGATCAAGTGAGTGACCACCAGTGGAAAGTGAGGGTAAACCAGTTCAAAGTGAGGTAAACCAGTTCAAAGTGATGTAAACCAGTTCAAAGTGAGGGAAACCAGTTCAAAGTGATGTAAACCAGTTCAAAGTGAGGGAAACCAGTTCAAAGTGATGTAAACCAGTGTAAAGTGATGTAAACCAGTTCAAAGTGATGTAAACCAGTTCAAAGTGAGGGAAACCAGTTCAAAGTGAGGGAAACCAGTTCAAAGTGAGGGAAACCAGTTCAAAGTGATGTAAACCAGTTCAAAGTGAGGGAAACCAGTTCAAAGTGATGTAAACCAGTTCAAAGTGAGGGAAACCAGTTCAAAGTGATGTAAACCAGTGTAAAGTGAGGGTAAACCAGTTCAAAGTGAGGGAAACCAGTTCAAAGTGATGTGAACCAGTTCAAAGTGAGGGAAACCAGTTCAAAGTGAGGGAAACCAGTTCAAAGTGATGTAAACCAGTGTAAAGTGATGTAAACCAGTTCAAAGTGAGGGAAACCAGTTCAAAGTGATGTAAACCAGTGTAAAGTGATGTAAACCAGTTCAAAGTGAGGGAAACCAGTTCAAAGTGATGTAAACCAGTGTAAAGTGAGGGTAAACCAGTTTAAAGTGAGGTAAACCAGTTCAAAGTGATGTAAACCAGTTCAAAGTGAGGGAAACCAGTTCAAAGTGAGAGAAACCAGTTTAAAGTGAGGGAAACCAGTTTAAAGTGAGGTAAACCAGTTCAAAGTGAGGTAAACCAGTGTAAAGTGAGGGTAAACCAGTTTAAAGTGAGGGAAACCAGTTCAAAGTGATGTAAACCAGTTCAAAGTGAGGGAAACCAGTTCAAAGTGATGTAAACCAGTTCAAAGTGATGTAAACCAGTTCAAAGTGAGGGAAACCAGTTCAAAGTGATGTAAACCAGTGTAAAGTGAGGGTAAACCAGTTTAAAGTGAGGTAAACCAGTTCAAAGTGATGTAAACCAGTTCAAAGTGAGGGAAACCAGTTCAAAGTGATGTAAACCAGTTCAAAGTGATGTAAACCAGTTCAAAGTGATGTAAACCAGTGTAAAGTGAGGGTAAACCAGTTCAAAGTGAGGGAAACCAGTTCAAAGTGATGTAAACCAGTTCAAAGTGAGGGTAAACCAGTTCAAAGTGAGGGAAACCAGTTCAAAGTGATGTAAACCAGTTCAAAGTGAGGGAAACCAGTTCAAAGTGATGTAAACCAGTGTAAAGTGATGTAAACCAGTTCAAAGTGAGGGTAAACCCGTTCAAAGTGAGGGAAACCAGTTCAAAGTGAGGGTAAACCAGTTCAAAGTGAGGTAAACCAGTTCAAAGTGATGTAAACCAGTTCAAAGTGAGGGTAAACCAGTTCAAAGTGAGGGAAACCAGTGTAAAGTGATGTAAACCAGTTCAAAGTGAGGGTAAACCAGTTCAAATTGATGTAAACCAGTTCAAAGTGAGGGTAAACCCGTTCAAAGTGAGGGTAAACCAGTTCAAAGTGATGTAAACCAGTTCAAAGTGATGTAAACCAGTTCAAAGTGAGGGTAAACCCGTTCAAAGTGAGGGTAAACCCGTTCAAAGTGATGTAAACCAGTTCAAAGTGATGTAAACCAGTGTAAAGTGATGTAAACCAGTTCAAAGTGATGTAAACCAGTTAAATTGATGTAAACCAGTGTAAAGTGATGTAAACCAGTTCAAAGTGATGTAAACCAGTTCAAAGTGATGTAAACCAGTGTAAAGTGATGTAAACCAGTTCAAAGTGATGTAAACCAGTTCAAAGTGAGGGTAAACCCGTTCAAATTGAGGTAAACCAGTTTAAAGTGATGTAAACCAGTTCAAAGTGAGGGTAAACCCGTTCAAAGTGATGGGTAAACCAGTTCAAAGTGAGGGAAACCAGTTCAAAGTGATGTAAACCAGTTCAAAGTGAGGGTAAACCAGTTCAAATTGATGTAAACCAGTTCAAAGTGATGTAAACCAGTTCAAAGTGATGTAAACCAGTGTAAAGTGATGTAAACCAGTTCAAAGTGATGTAAACCAGTTCAAAGTGATGTAAACCAGTGTAAAGTGATGTAAACCAGTTCAAAGTGATGTAAACCAGTTCAAAGTGATGTAAACCAGTTCAAAGTGATGTAAACCAGTTCAAAGTGATGTAAACCAGTTCAAAGTGAGGGTAAACCAGTTCAAAGTGATGTAAACCATTGTAAAGTGATGTAAACCAGTGTAAACCAGTGTAAAGTGATGTAAACCAGTTCAAAGTGATGTAAACCAGTGTAAAGTGATGTAAACCAGTTCAAAGTGATGTAAACCAGTGTAAAGTGATGTAAACCAGTGTAAAGTGATGTAAACCAGTTCAAAGTGAGGGTAAACCAGTTCAAAGTGATGTAAACCAGTGTAAAGTGATGTAAACCAGTGTAAAGTGATGTAAACCAGTTCAAAGTGATGTAAACCAGTTCAAAGTGATGTAAACCAGTTCAAAGTGATGTAAACCAGTGTAAAGTGATGTAAACCAATGTAAAGTGATGTAAACCCGTTCAAAGTGATGTAAACCAGTTCAAAGTGATGTAAACCAGTTCAAAGTGAGGGTAAACCAGTTCAAAGTGATGTAAACCATTGTAAGTGATGTAAACCAGTTCAAAGTGATGTAAACCAGTTCAAAGTGAGGGTAAACCAGTTCAAAGTGATGTAAACCAGTTCAAAGTGATGTAAACCAGTTCAAAGTGAGGGTAAACCAGTTCAAATTGAGGTAAACAAGTTCAAAGTGATGTAAACCAGTTCAAAGTGAGGGTAAACCAGTTCAAAGTGATGTAAACACGTTCAAAGTGATGTAAACCAGTTCAAAGTGAGGGTAAACCCGTTCAAAGTGAGGGTAAACCAGTTTAAAGTGATGTAAACCAGTTCAAAGTGATGTAAACCAGTTCAAATTGATGTAAACCAGTGTAAAGTGATGTAAACCAGTTCAAAGTGAGGTAAACCAGTTTAAAGTGATGTAAACCAGTTCAAAGTGAGGGTAAACCAGTTCAAAGTGATGTAAACCAGTTCAAAGTGAGGGTAAACCAGTTCAAAGTGATGTAAACCAGTTCAAAGTGATGTAAACCAGTTTAAAGTGATGTAAACCAGTTCAAAGTGATGTAAACCAGTTCAAAGTGAGGTAAACCAGTTTAAAGTGAGGGTAAACCAGTTTAAAGTGATGTAAACCAGTTCAAAGTGAGGTAAACCAGTTTAAAGTGAGGGTAAACCAGTTCAAAGTGATGTAAACCAGTTCAAAGTGATGTAAACCAGTTCAAAGTGATGTAAACCAGTTTAAAGTGATGTAAACCAGTTCAAAGTGATGTAAACCAGTTCAAAGTGATGTAAACCAGTTTAAAGTGAGGGTAAACCAGTTTAAAGTGATGTAAACCAGTTCAAAGTGAGGTAAACCAGTTTAAAGTGAGGGTAAACCAGTTCAAAGTGATGTAAACCAGTTCAAAGTGATGTAAACCAGTTCAAAGTGAGGTAAACCAGTTTAAAGTGAGGGTAAACCAGTTTAAAGTGAGGTAAACCAGTGTATAGTGAGGGTAAACCAGTTCAAAGTGAGGATAAACCAGTTTAAAGTGATGTAAACCAGTTCAAAGTGAGGGTAAACCAGTTCAAAGTGATGTAAACCAGTTCAAAGTGATGTAAACCAGTTCAAAGTGAGGTAAACCAGTTTAAAGTGATGTAAACCAGTTCAAAGTGAGGGTAAACCAGTTTAAAGTGATGTAAACCAGTTCAAAGTGATGTAAACCAGTTTAAAGTGATGTAAACCAGTTCAAAGTGATGTAAACCAGTTCAAAGTGAGGGTAAACCAGTTCAAAGTGATGTAAACCAGTTCAAAGTGAGGGTAAACCAGTTCAAAGTGATGTAAACCAGTTCAAAGTGATGTAAACCAGTTCAAAGTGAGGGTAAACCAGTTCAAAGTGATGTAAACCAGTGTAAAGTGAGGGTAAACCAGTTTAAAGTGATGTAAACCAGTTCAAAGTGAGGGTAAACCAGTTTAAAGTGATGTAAACCAGTTCAAAGTGATGTAAACCAGTTTAAAGTGATGTAAACCAGTTCAAAGTGATGTAAACCAGTTCAAAGTGAGGGTAAACCAGTTTAAAGTGATGTAAACCAGTTCAAAGTGATGTAAACCAGTTTAAAGTGATGTAAACCCGTTCAAAGTGATGTAAACCAGTTCAAAGTGATGTAAACCAGTTCAAAGTGAGGGTAAACCAGTTCAAAGTGATGTAAACCAGTTCAAAGTGAGGGTAAACCAGTTCAAAGTGATGTAAACCAGTTCAAAGTGAGGGTAAACCAGTTCAAATTGATGTAAACCAGTTCAAAGTGATGTAAACCAGTGTAAAGTGATGTAAACCAGTTTAAAGTGTGTCTCTCTACCCTTCAGGTACTTCATGGCTCTGGTTCAGGAAATGGCGGTGAAGATCGATCAGGGTTTCCTGTCGGCCATCGTGGCTCTGTTCACCCCCGCTGCTGAGCTTCATGCCGAGCGGCAGAAGGTAGAGACGTAGAAATAGAATTAATAGAAGTATATATAAATGTACAGAATTCAAACAGTATATCCCTGTTTCAGGCCGGGCTGCTGGATAAAGACCTGAAGAAGCTTCAGACGGAGCTGATGGAGACTTCGCTCTCCGACCAGTCCACTCTCAGCTTCTTCCAACACTTCCACATCTCCCCCATCAAGGTCCACACATAATATACTTGATACATAATAAATATGTTATATAATACTTACATTAGTTATATAATAACTGTATGTTACATGTTGCAGCTGCACTGTCTCTGGGCTCCTCCGGCTCAGAGGAGTCTCTGGAGATGATATATAATAACTGTATATGTTACATGTTGCAGCTGCACCTGAGGCTGTCTATGGCAGGGGTGCCCAATACGTCGATTGCAAAGGTAGTGTGGGTAGATCGCATGGCATTGAAAAAAAAAATATATATATTTTTTTTTAATTTTAATGTTTTTAAAGTTAGCCTATCATCATCCTTACTATGGCATTTGCCACTTGATTGACGTACAGGTAAGCCAGTCTGAGTTGTATTGTGCCATACGGGTTCATGCAGTTATGAGGGGGCCTCACCTCCTCATCTGAAGCGCAAATGCGGCGCACTATAATGCGCTTATGCGGGGCAATTAGTGTAAGCGCGCCACAGTTTATCCGCCGTTTAGTCCACTAGCACCCCCCGCGCTCGCGACACAGATTGGGCAGGGGCGGCCCTGTAGGTAGATCTTTTGGGCTTGGTCATTTTAATCAGAATCAGAAACAGGTTTATTGCCAGGTAGGTTCGCACATACTAGGAATTTGACTTGATGTCATGGTGCATACATCAAATATAAAAAACAAGAAATCTAACAAGAAATCAAAAAGTAGCTCCCAAGCTGAAAAAGTGTGGGCACCCCTGGTCTATGGGCTCCTCCGGCTCAGAGGAGTCTCTGGAGATGATATATAATAACTGTATATGTTACATGTTGCAGCTGCACCTGAGTCTGTCTATGGGCTCCTCCGGCTCAGAGGAGTCTCTGGAGATGATATATAATAACTGTATATGTTACATGTTGCAGCTGCACCTGAGTCTGTCTATGGGCTCCTCCGGCTCAGAGGAGTCTCCCGAGGCGATGCAGAGTCTGAACCTGCTGCTGCAGAGCATCGGAGCCACGCTGACCGACGTGGACGACATCGTCTTCAAGTGAGAGAGAGTCCTACTTCCTGTTCTTTTCTTTCTGTTCCCTGCTTCCTGTATCCTGCTTCCTGTATCCTGCTTCCTGTTCTTTTCTTTCTGTTCCCTGCTTCCTGTATCCTGCTTCCTGTTCCCTGCTTCCTGTTCCCCGCTTCCTGTTCCCTGCTTCCTGTTCCCTGCTTCCTGTTCCCTGCTTCCTGCTTCCTTTTCTTTTCTTTCTGTTCCCTGCTTCCTGTATCCTGCTTCCTGTTCTTTTCTTTGTGTTCCCTGCTTCCTGTATCCTGCTTCCTGTATCCTGCTTCCTGTTCCCTGCTTCCTGTTCCCTGCTTCCTGCTTCCTGTTCCCTGCTTCCTGTTCTTTTCTTTCTGTTCCCTGCTTCCTGTTCTTTTCTTTCTGTTCCCTGCTTCCTGTATCCTGCTTCCTGTTCCCTGCTTCCTGTTCCCTGCTTCCTGTTCTTTTCTTTCTGTTCCCTGCTTCCTGTATCCTGCTTCCTGTTCTTTTCTTTCTGTTCCCTGCTTCCTGTATCCTGCTTCCTCTATCCTGCTTCCTGTTCCCTGCTTCCTGTTCCCTGCTTCCTGCTTCCTGTTCCCTGCTTCCTGTTCTTTTCTTTCCGTTCCCTGCTTCCTGTTCCCTGCTTCCTGTTCTTTTCTTTCTGTTCCCTGCTTCCTGTATCCTGCTTCCTGTTCCCTGCTTCCTGTTCCCTGCTTCCTGTTCTTTTCTTTCTGTTCCCTGCTTCCTGTATCCGGTTCCCTGTTCCCTGCTTCCTGTTCCCTGCTTCCTGCTTCCTGTTCCCTGCTTCCTGTTCCCTGCTTCCTGTATCCTGCTTCCTGTTCCCTGCTTCCTGTTCCCTGTTTCCTGTTCCCTGCTTCCTGTATCCTGCTTCCTGTATCCTGCTTCCTGTTCCCTGCTTCCTGCTTCCTGTTCCTTGCTTCCTGTTCCCTGCTTCCTGTTCCCTGCTTCCTGTTCCTTGCTTCCTGTTCACTGATTTATGTTCTCTCTTCCTGTTCCCTGCTTCCTGCTTCCTGTTCCCTGCTTCCTGTTCCTTCCTGTTCCCTGCTTCCTGTTCCCTGCTTCCTGTATCCTGCTTCCTGTTCCCTGCTTCCTGTTCCCTGCTTCCTGTATCCTGCTTCCTGTTCCCTGCTTCCTGCTTCCTGTTCCCTGCTTCCTGTTCCCTGCTTCCTGCTTCCTGTTCCTTGCTTCCTGTTCCCTGATTCATGTTCTCTCTTCCTGTTCCCTGCTTCCTGCTTCCTGTTCCCTGCTTCCTGTTCCTTCCTGTTCCCTGCTTCCTGTTCCCTGCTTCCTGTTTCCTTTGTGTGATGTTCCTGCTTCTCTCTTCAGGCTGGCCTTCTTCGAGGTGAAGTACCAGTTTTATCGCAGAGAGAAGCTGATGTGGGCGGTGGTCCGACATTACAGCGAGCAGGTACATCAAATCTAACGTTTTCTTATAAAAGCAAGATCAAACTGCAGTTTTAGGATTATTTTATATATGTCTACAGATATAATATGATATGTGTGTGTGTTTGTGGCTGCAGTTCCTGAAGCAGATGTATGTTCTGGTTCTGGGTCTGGACGTCCTGGGGAACCCGTTCGGACTGATCCGAGGTCTGTCCGAGGGCGTGGAGGCCTTTTTCTACGAGCCTTTCCAGGTAACACACACTTTTAAAATCATTTAAAATCCGGGAAACTAGTCCTCAGATGTGCCAGGATCACATGTTTGCTGTGGCGTCCCTCAGGGAGCCGTCCAGGGCCCGGAGGAGTTCGCTGAGGGCTTCGCCATCGGGGTCCGCACCCTGCTGGGAAACACCGTCGGTGAGTTATTCTTCTACACAGTGTGTTTCCAGAGGTGCATGCTGGGTAGAGGTGCATTCTGGGTAAAGTGGTTCTGAGGAGGTGCATGCTGGGTAATGTTGTTCGGGGATGGATTTTCTGCTGGGTCCTGCAGGGGGCGCTGCAGGGATGGTATCCAGCTTTGCGTCCTGGGTAAGATAAGATGTACTTTATTGATCCCAATGTGTGACATGTTTGCGTTGCAGCATCAAAAGACAAGGCGTTGCACATGAGAGAAATTAAGAGTAGAAATAAATAATCCAAAATATAAACATCTCAAATAGAAATAAAATAGCATTGAAAAAGTAAAAAATATACATGTGGAAATACAAATGCAATAGTGTGTTTTCTGCTCGTCCTGCAGGGGGCGGTATAGGGCTCATCTCCAGTGTTGCATGCTGGGTAATGTAATAGTGTGTTTTCTCATGCAGGGGGCGCTGCAGGGGTCGTCTCCAGGATCACAGGCTCGGTGGGGAAAGGTCTGGCCGCCATCACCATGGATAAAGAGTTCCAACAGAAGCGCCGCGAGGAGATGAACCGCCCGCCCCGAGACTTCGGAGAGAGTCTGGCCAAAGGAGGGAAAGGACTGCTGAAGGTCAGGACTACCGTAGTTCCTCAAATAATAAAGTAACAAACATTTAAAAATGCACGCAGTGTTGAACAGACCCATCGATGCCTGGATAGCCTCAGGTCCGGAATCTCGTCAGACGATGTTTGGTTGACGCATATAAATCCTCAACAACTGTGTGTTCTCCCCTGACCCCTGATCACATATGATATGTGGGTATTCTGTCGAGAATGGACATTTTTAAGATCTGTCCTCCTGGAGGACTTTTGGAAAGTTTGCTAAAACTTTTTCCAAAATGTCCGACTGCCATGTGGGGAGCTGATTTTAAATATGTTTGCAATCGTAAAAGCAATTTGTATACCAAGTTTTGTGAATATTGGACAAACTATATGCAAGTAGTTTGTAACATAAAGCTCTCGACTATTCCTTGGTAATTTAGCATCGCATTAGATAAGCGCTTAACTTATCTCATTTGATTTTTTATGATCCCTAGGAGTTTGTTAAAGATCGCTAAAAACGCAATTTTTTTTAAATGGCTGACTTCCTTAGGGGCGACGCTAATAAAAAACCAATGAGTGCAAAGTTTATTGCATATCGGAGAAACTGTATGTGACTACCACACATTCGTGAGAGGAAACCACTGGGTCCTAGCTCTCTGGAGCTCGGGCCCTTCGTGAGAGGAAACCGCTGGGTCCTAGCTCTCTGGAGCTCGGGCCCTTCGTGAGAGGAAACCGCTGGGTCCTAGCTCTCTGGAGCTCGGGCCCTTCGTGAGAGGAAACCGCTGGGTCCTAGCTCTCTGGAGCTTGGGCCCTTCGTGAGAGGAAACCGCTGGGTCCTAGCTCTCTGGAGCTCGGGCCCTTCGTGAGAGGAAACCGCTGGGTCCTACCTCTCTAGTGTTCGGACCCATCCTGAGAGGAAACCGCTGGGTCCTAGCTCTCTGGAGCTCGGGCCCTTTGTGAGAGGAAACCACTGGGTCCTAGCTCTCTAGCGATCGGACCCTTCGTGAGAGGAAACCACTGGGTCCTAGCTCTCTAGTGTTCGGACCCATACTGAGAGGAAACCGCTGGGTCCTAGCTCTCTGGAGCTCGGGCCCTTCGTGAGAGGAAACCGCTGGGTCCTAGCTCTCTGGAGCTCGGGCCCTTCGTGAGAGGAAACCGCTGGGTCCTAGCTCTCTGGAGCTCGGGCCCTTCGTGAGAGGAAACCTGGGTCCTAGCTCTCTGGAGCTCGGGCCCTTCGTGAGAGGAAACCACTGGGTCCTAGCTCTCTGGAGCTCGGCCCTTCGTGGGAGGAAACCGCTGGGTCCTAGCTCTCTGGAGCTCGGGCCCTTCGTGAGAGGAAACCGCTGGGTCGTACCTCTCTAGTGTTCGGGCCCTTCGTGAGAGGAAACCACTGGGTCCTAGCTCTCTGGAGCTCGGGCCCTTCGTGAGAGGAAACCACTGGGTCCTAGCTCTCTAGCGATCGGACCCTTTGTGAGGGGAAACCGCTGGGTCCTACCTCTCTAGTGTTCGGGCCCTTCGTGAGAGGAAACCACTGGGTCCTAGCTCTCTGGAGCTCGGGCCCTTCGTGAGAGGAAACCACTGGGTCCTAGCTCTCTAGCGATCGGACCCTTTGTGAGAGGAAACCGCTGGGTCGTACCTCTCTAGTGTTCGGGCCCTTCGTGAGAGGAAACCACTGGGTCCTAGCTCTCTGGAGCTCGGGCCCTTCGTGAGAGGAAACCACTGGGTCCTAGCTCTCTAGCGATCGGACCCTTCGTGAGAGGAAACCGCTGGGTCCTAGCTCTCTAGTGTTCGGGCCCTTCGTGAGAGGAAACCGCTGGGTCCTAGCTCTCTGGAGCTCGGGCCCTTCGTGAGAGGAAACCGCTGGGTCCTAGCTCTCTAGTGTTCGGACCCATCCTGAGAGGAAACCTCGGGTCCTAGCTCTCTGGAGCTCGGGCCCTTCGTGAGAGGAAACCTCGGGTCCTAGCTCTCTGGAGCTCGGGCCCTTCCTGAGAGGAAACCGCCGGGTCCTAGCTCTCTGGAGTATATATAATATACTAATCGACATCTGATGGCCTCTCTCTCTGCAGGGCGTCCTGGGGGGAGTTACAGGAATCGTCACCAAACCTGTGGAGGGTGAGTTAACCTGGTTATACATCATGAATAGCTGAATATAGATACAGTATATGGGTATATATAGGTGAGTATACCTAGATATATACAAATATAGGTATGTATGGATATATATTGGTAAATATATAGGGGTATATACAGGTGTTTGTGTAGACATATGAGTGTATATATAAGGGTATATACAGCTGTATATATAGAGTTATAGGTGTGTATAAATAGGGGTATAAATAGGGGTATATACTGTGCAGGTGTGTAATCTATATGTTTGTGCAGGGGCCAGGAAGGAGGGCGCGGCCGGCTTCTTTAAGGGCATCGGGAAGGGTCTGGTGGGCGTGGTGGCCCGGCCCACCGGGGGCATCGTGGACATGGCCAGCAGCACCTTCCACGGCATCCAGAGGTACTTCCTGTCTACAGCAGATCCTTCCTGTCTGCTCTTCTTCTGCTCACTAATGTTCTGTTTCTGTTTTCTGTCTCGTGTCGTCGTGTCCCGGAGTTTGGTTCTTTCTTTTCTTTCTTTTCTCTGGTGTGAGTATTTGTCCTTTCACGCGTTAAAGCTGACCTCCTTCACCGCTGCTCCTGTAGTTTAATATCTATATTTATATATCTATTATATGATATACGGGGGGGAGCAGCCTGTAGTGTTATATATACGATATGAATCTATAATATGATATAGTGGGGGGGGCAGCTTTGGCGTGTGTTTGTGCATGTTGTTGTTGTTGTTTTTGTTCCTGCAGCAGACGGAGGTAAGTGCTGCATCGTGTTGAAATAAAATCTCCATCTGTCCATCGAGTCCTGATTCATGCTGTCACCGCTCGTAGCCCCGCCCCCAGCATCGTGAGGCCACGCCCCCCAGGAAGTCACATGACCCTAAATCTCACAGGAAGTTAACTCACTGTAAAGAGCTGTTTACCAGCAGTTAGTTACATTTTATTTCCGGCATCTTCTCCAGCACTCAGCATGCTGTGGTCATGGGGCGAAGGAAGTGGAATTCAACTCAATCTAAGATCGTCCGTAAAAGGACTTTAAGGATCAAGATTTTTAGCATTTGATATTTAATAATACTACAGCTGAAGACTTGAGTCAAGCTTCTTTTATCTTCAGTGAGTGGAGGGCTGCAGCCGTGAGCTAAATCTGAGTCAGCAGAGGAGTCTCTTTAGAGCTTTAGGGAACCAGTCCTGTAGGGGTATATGTGGGTATATATGGGTATATGTGGGTATATATGGGTATATATGGGTATATGTGGGTATATGTGGGTATATATGGGTATATGTGGGTATATAGGGGTATATGTGGGTATATGTGGGTATATATGGGTATATGTGGGTATATGTGGGTATATATGGGTATATGTGGGTATATAGGGGTATATGTGGGTATATGTGGGTATATATGGGTATATGTGGGTATATAGGGGTATATGTGGGTATATGTGGGTATATATGGGTATATGTGGGTATATGTGGGTATATATGGGTATATATGGGTATATGTGGGTATATGTGGGTATATGTGGGTATATATGGGTATATGTGGGTATATGTGGGTATATATGGGTATATGTGGGTATATAGGGGTATATAGGGGTATATGTGGGTATATAGGGGTATATGTGGGTATATAGGGGTATATGTGGGTATATAGGGGTATATGTGGGTATATATGGGTATATATGGGTATATGTGGGTATATAGGGGTATATATGGGTATATGTGGGTATATAGGGGTATATGTGGGTATATAGGGGTATATATGGGTATATAGGGGTATATAGGGGTATATATGGGTATATGTGGGTATATGTGGGTATATGTGGGTATTTGTGGGTATTTGTGGGTATATATGGGTATATATGGGTATATATGGGTATATAGGGGTATATATGGGTATATATGGGTATATGTGGGTATATAGGGGTATATAGGGGTATATGTGGGTATATAGGGGTATATATGGGTATATGTGGGTATATAGGGGTATATATGGGTATATAGGGGTATATATGGGTATATATGGGTATATAGGGGTATATATGGGTATATGTGGGTATATGTGGGTATTTGTGGGTATATATGGGTATATATGGGTATATGTGGGTATATGTGGGTATATAGGGGTCAGAGATGGAGTACTCGAGTCCTGGACTCGGACTCGAGTGCCGATTTTCGGGACTCGTGACTCGACTCGGACTCGCACACTGATTGACGCGACTCGGACTTGGACTCGTGAATTCGCAAAATGCTCGTTATGTGGAAACAATATTGAAGAGAAGGCTCCGTAACACATTACTCTAAGGATGGAGTTCAGACATACAGGCTGTCCTGAACACTATCATCAGAGTAACGTGATCTAATCAATAAATAAAGATTCAGCCCCAGAAAGCACATGGCTACCTAACATGCAGAATGACGTCATTTTGCATGCTAAGTAGCCATGTGCTTTCTGGGGCTTAATCTTTATCGGTAAACCGATTTAACCGGTAAAAGTTCCTTCAAAATAAGAGTCCCGATCTTATTACTATCAAAATAAAAGTGCAAAACGAAAACTTTACCATAGGAAAATATTGGCATACAAAATATAATCACTTCTCTAAAAGGTAACTCATTTTAAATATAGTTAGACATACTAAAGGTCATTTACAATAATAATAATAATAATAATTATATTAATATTAGTAATAAGCTTTATATTTGTATATCACCTATTACAAGAATTGTAGCCAAACTGGCTTCACAGCAGTTCAATAGACAGATTAGTATAACATGACAGGATGAAAGCAACGTAGAGGAGCAGCTACATTTCAACACATATCCACGAAGATTAATACATGAAGACTTGTGACTCGGACTTGACTTGGACTCTTCTTAGGTGACTCGGACTTGGACTCGGACTCGAACACAGGTAATGATGACTCGGACTCGACTCGGACACTCCTTGGGTGACTTGGACTCGGACTCGAACACAGGTAGTGATGACTCAGACTCGGACACTCCTTGGGTGACTCGGACTTGGACTCGGACTCGACTACGACTCTCCCTTGGTGACTCGGACTTGGACTCGGACTCGAAGAGTGGTGATTCGAGAGTGACTTGGACTCGTGAATTGGTGACTTGACTACAACACTGATAGGGGTATATATGGGTATATATGGGTACATAGGTGTATATGTTGAGACAACCCACTGCACCACAACGGAGGCGTGTGGTGCAGTGGGTTGTCCGTTGGTGTTCGGATCAAGGGGTCACAGGTTCAAACCCCACTGCAGTCAGCATGTCGTTGTGTCCCTGAGAAAGACACTTCACCCCAAACTGCTCCTGTGGGGATTGCCCACAGTATTGAGTATGTGAGTCGCTTTGGATAAAGCGTCTAACAAGTGACATGTAATGTAATGTAATATGGGTACATATGGGTACATAGGTGTACATATGGGTACATAGGTGTATATATGGGTATATATGGGTACATAGGTGTCTATATGGGTATATATGGGTACATAGGTGTCTATATGGGTATATAATATAGGTGTAAACGGCTGGATTAATGTGTTTTAGTGAGTCAGTCGTGGCCTCTGCTTGCGTTCCTGAAACATTTCCAAGCAGCCTCAGAGACCTCCATCCTGTCATGTGACCTGTGTCACTTCCTGTTAACCTGTTGACGTTGCGTTTCATGCTGTCTCTGTAGAGGTCATGAAAGGTGAGCACTGACAGCACTTTGAACCCTGATCCGGTCTCTGATCCACTGATCTGAAATCACTCTGATGACTGTACTGATCTGAAATCACTCTGATGACTGTACTGATCTCAAATCACTCTGATGACTGTACTGATCTGAAATCACTCTGATGACTGTACTGATCTGAAATCACTCTGATGACTGTACTGATCTCAAATCACTCTGATGACTGTACTGATCTCAAATCACTGTGTGTGTGTGTAGAGCTGCAGAGTCCACAGAGGAGGTCTCCAGGCTGCGTCCTGTTCGTCTGATCCAGGAGGACGGGATCATTCGGCCGTACGACCTGACGGAGGCTCAGGGCTTCGACCTCTTCCAGGTAACCACCTCAACAACTCTTTAGAAACCTGACTCCTGTAGTACTTTTGGAATGTTATGTATTAATATTGTTATTCGTACTATCAGTACGCAGCGTTTGTTATCAGCTTCTTAACGACTGTAGGACTCCATCTTACAAGCCTCTGATTTCTGCCTCTAACCACTTTTATCTCTCCCTCTTCCTCCTCTTCCTCCTCCTCTCCCTCTTCCTCTTCTTCCTCCTCTTCTTCCTCTTCCTCCTCTTCCTCCTCCTCTTCCTCCTCTTCTTCCTCTTCTTCCTCTCCCTCTTCTTCCTCCTCTTCTTCTTCCTCCTCCTCCTCTTCCTCCTCTTCTTCCTCCTCTTCCTCTCCCTCTTCCTCTCCCTCTTCCTCCTCTTCTTCCTCCTCTTCTTCTTCTTCCTCTTCCTCTCCCTCTTCCTCTCCCTCTTCCTCCTCTTCTTCCTCCTCTTCTTCTTCTTCCTCCTCCTCCTCTTCCTCCTCTTCTTCCTCCTCTTCCTCTCCCTCTTCCTCTCCCTCTTCCTCCCTTCTTCCTCCTCTCCCTCCTCTTCTTCCTCTCCCTCTTCTTCCTCCTCTTCTTCTTCCTCCTCCTCCTATTCGTCCTCTTCTTCCTCCTCTTCCTCTCCCTCTTCCTTTCCCTCTTCCTCTCCCTCTTCCTCCTCTTCCTCCTCCTCTTCCTCCTCTTCTTCCTCTTCTTCCTCTCCCTCTTCTTCCTCCTCTTCTTCTTCTTCCTCCTCCTCTTCTTCCTCCTCTTCCTTTCCCTCTTCCTCTCCCTCTTCCTCCTCTTCCTCCTCCTCTCCCTCTTCCTCTTCTTCCTCCTCTTCTTCCTCTTCCTCCTCTTCCTCCTCCTCTTCCTCCTCTTCTTCCTCTTCTTCCTCTCCCTCTTCTTCCTCCTCTTCTTCTTCCTCCTCCTCCTCTTCCTCCTCTTCTTCCTCCTCTTCCTCTCCCTCTTCCTCTCCCTCTTCCTCCTCTTCCTCCTCCTCTTCTTCCTCCTCTTATTCCTCTTCCTCTTCTTCCTCCTCTTCTTCTTCCTCCTCCTCCTCTTCTTCCTCCTCTTCCTCTCCCTCTTCCTCTCCCTCTTCCTCCTCTCCTCTCCTCCTCCTCCTCTTCCCTCCTCCTCTTCCTCCTCCTCTTCTTCCTCCTCTATTCCTCTCTTCCTCCTCTTCTTCTTCTTCCTCTCCCTCTTCCTCTTCCTCCTCCTCTCCTTCTTCCTCTTCTTCCTCCTCTTCTTCCTCTTCTTCCTCTCCCTCTTCTTCCTCCTCTTCTTCTTCCTCCTCTTCCTCCTCCTCTTCCTCCTCTTCCTCTCCCTCTTCCTCTCCCTCTTCCTCCCTTCTTCCTCCTCTCCCTCTCCCTCTTCCTCTTCCTCTTCTTCCTCTCCCTCTTCCTCCTCCTCTTCCTCTCCCTCTTCCTCTCCCTCTTCCTCCTCCTCTCCCTCTTCTTCCTCCTCTTCCTCTCCCTCTTCCTCTCCCTCTTCCTCTCCCTCTTCCTCCTCCTCTCCCTCTTCCTCTTCTTCCTCCTCTTCTTCCTCCTCTTCTTCCTCCTCTTCCTCTCCCTCTTCCTCTCCCTCTTCCTCCTCTTCCTCCTCCTCTTCTTCCTCCTCTTATTCCTCTTCTTCCTCCTCTTCTTCTTCTTCTTCCTCTCCCTCTTCCTCTCCCTCTTCCTCTCCCTCTTCCTCCTCTTCCTCCTCCTCTTCTTCCTCCTCTTATTCCTCTTCTTCCTCCTCTTCTTCTTCTTCTTCCTCTCCCTCTTCCTCTCCCTCTTCCTCCTCCTCTCCTTCTTCCTCTTCTTCCTCCTCTTCTTCCTCTTCTTCCTCTCCCTCTTCTTCCTCCTCTTCTTCTTCCTCCTCTTCCTCCTCCTCTTCTCCTCTTCTTCCTCCTCTTCCTCTCCCTCTTCCTCTCCCTCTTCCTCCCTTCTTCCTCCTCTCCCTCCTCTTCTTCCTCTTCTTCCTCTCCCTCTTCTTCCTCCTCTTCTTCTTCCTCCTCCTCCTATTCGTCCTCTTCTTCCTCCTCTTCCTCTCCCTCTTCCTCTCCCTCTTCCTCCCCTCTCCCTCTTCCTCTTCTTCCTCCTCTTCCTCTCCCTCTTCCTCTCCCTCTTCCTCTCCTCTCACTCTTCCTCTCCCTCTTCCTCCTCCTCTTCTTCCTCCTCCTCTTCCTCCTCCTCTTCCTCCTCTTCTCCCTCTTCCTCTCACATGCAGCCTGAAGAGGAAGTGGATTGGATGGAATAAAGTTGTATCTGTTATTTCCTCCCTGACTCTGTTAATGAATCTATGCATGCCTATCTAATATCTTTCTGTCAGACGTCTTTACTCTCACTTTATTTATTTTTCTAAAACAGTTCTTTCCTCCTGACCTCCTTCCTTTCCTGTCTTTCTTCACGCCGTGTGATAACAGTCTGTATAATAACTGGAGTCCATAAGCATATTTTAATTGTTACACAGCAGTGGAGATATTTGATTATCTTGAGTTATCTCCTGGAAATCTTTTCATATTTTTCTAAGAGATGGTAGCATCCCTCTGAATTCATGTTAAAACCGCATATTCATATTGATTTATAATCTGTGATACAAACATGTAATAAATGTGTCTTTGTGATGCCATCTGCTGAAAGCATCTGTCTCTCTTTGTACTGTGTTATAACGACTGAGCGGACATAATTAAAGTCTCTACTGTACTACATATACTCGTATGGTAGTATTCATACTGTGATCGCCCTCTGTATAATGTGTACTACACATATACTCGTATGGTAGTATTCATACTGTGATCGCCCTCTGTATAATGTGTACTACACATATACTCGTATGGTAGTATTCATACTGTGATCGCCCTCTGTATAATGTGTACTACTCATACACTCGTATGGTAGTATTCTTACTGTGATCGCCCTCTGTATAATGTGTACTACACATATACTCGTATGGTAGTATTCATACTGTGATCGCCCTCTCTATAATGTGTACTACACATATACTCGTATGGTAGTATTCATACTGTGATCGCCCTCTCTATAATGTGTACTACACATACACTCGTATGGTAGTATTCATACTGTGATCGCCCTCTCTATAATGTGTACTACACCATACACTCGTATGTAGTATTCATACTGTGATCGCCCTCTGTATAATGTGTACTACACATATACTCGTATGGTAGTATTCATACTGTGATCGCCCTCTCTATAATGTGTACTACACATATACTCGTATGGTAGTATTCATACTGTGATCGCCCTCTCTATAATGTGTACTACACATATACTCGTATGGTAGTATTCATACTGTGATCGCCCTCTCTATAATGTGTACTACACATATACTCTATGGTAGTATTCATACTGTGATCGCCCTCTCTATAATGTGTACTACACATACACTCGTATGGTAGTATTCATACTGTGATCGCCCTCTCTATAATGTGTACTACTCATATACTCGTATGGTAGTATTCATACTGTGATCGCCCTCTCTATAATGTGTACTACTCATACACTCGTATGGTAGTATTCTTACTGTGATCACCCTCTCTATAATGTGTACTACTCATACACTCGTATGGTAGTATTCTTACTGTGATCGCCCTCTGTATAATGTGTACTACACATATACTCGTATGGTAGTATTCATACTGTGATCGCCCTCTGTATAATGTGTACTACACATATACTCGTATGGTAGTATTCTTACTGTGATCGCCCTCTGTATAATGTGTACTACACATATACTCGTATGGTAGTATTCATACTGTGATCCCCCTCTGTATAATGTGTACTACACATACACTCGTTGGTAGTATTTATACTGTGATCCCCCTCTGTATAATGTCAGTTCATCCAACTCACAGCCACTCCCAGCCACTACCGGTGTTCCCCAGGGCTCTGTCCTGGGGCCTCTTCTTTTCATCATCTATCTACTTCCTCTTGGCCATATCTTCCTCTATCTTTATTCAACATTCACTTTCATTGTTACGTGGAGGACACCCAGCTCTATTTGTCCTCCAGCCTCCCTCCCACCTCTCTCTCTGATTGCTTACAGGAAATCAAATCCTGGTTCTCCCACAACTTCCTCAAACTTAGCAGCGATCAAACCGAGGTTCTCCTCATTGGCCCCAGATCCACCCTCTCCAAACCTGACACTCATTTCCATCAACAGCTCCTCAGTCTCACCCTCCCCTCAGTACTGTCATTCGGTCTGCTCATTTCCATCAACATCACCTTGTACGGCGACCTTGAGAGCCTTGAAAGGCGCCTTTATAAATAAAACTGATTATTATGTAATATTAATAATAATAATAATGTGTGTGTGTTCAGCGCTCTCAGATCAAGCAGCTGGACGGGGAGGTGTTCAGGGATCACTGTCCGTACCCCGGACAGAAGAAGACCTCCATCATCATCACCAACAGGTACTCGTCTACCTGTAATTCTCACGGAACATAATGCTGCATTCTCCCCGGACGCCATGCAAAATGTTTGGGCGGTGTGATAACATCTAAAGTCAATGCTAGGACGTGGATAGACTCACATTCGCTTCACTTCATTGTCTTCATTCTCCTCATTCACTTCATTCTCTGCATTCTCCTCATTCTCCTCATTCTCTGCATTCTCCTCATTCACTTTTTCTCCTCATTCTCCTCATTCTATTCATTCTCCTCATTCTCTTCAATCTCCTCATTCTCCTCATTCACTTAATTCTCTTCATTCTCCTCATTCTCTTCATTCTCCTCATTCTCCTCATTCACTTCATTCTCCTCATTCTCCTCATTCACTTCATTCTCCTCATTCTCTTCATTCTTCATTCTCTTCATTCTCCTCATTCTCCTC